>JAJONR010000623.1:0-82814 GCA_029582245.1 Solanum etuberosum | reverse complement strand
TTGTTGATAGCGGTGGTGGTAGAAGTTGATGGTAATATTTTTGTGGTGGTTGATAGTTGAACAACAGTGATAACTAATAGTTGTGGTGATTGATGATGTTGAGTTACTATATATAGTTGTGAATTATGATGGTAATTGTAGATAGTGTTTGATGATTTTTCTTATAATGATGATTGGTATAAATAATAATTGTAAATAGTGGCTGGTGGTGGTGTGGATTGATTTTAGCTTTTGATAGTGGTGGTCATTAAGAAATGTAGGTACTGATAGTGGTAGTGGTTGAAGTTGATGGTAGTAGTTTGGTGGTGGTTGATAGTTAGACAATAGTGACAACTAATAGTTGTGGTGATTGATGATGATGGTTGAAAACATATAGTTGTGAATTATGATAGTGATTGTTGATACTGTTCGATGATTTTTGTTATAATGATGATTGGTGTAAATAATAAATGTGAGCTAAACATGGAGTCCAATGTATACGCCCCATCGAAAGGATCCAACATAACTTTCCAGGGTAAAAAGGCATTATTATGGCGTGATCACTATAATTGATGCCCAACTGAGGGGACTTATAAACATATGATGACACGTAGTTCTGGAACTTGAGGGTATGTTGAACCTAGTCCAACATAGTACTAAACACTACTCCCAAACTGAACACTAGTAGATCATTTTAAACCGTGGTCCTGAATTCATGAGATAGAACTTTCTAAGAAAAGTTGTGGACAGAAAACTGACTAAATTCTAACACCCTGAGCTAAATACTGGAGAAAAGCTAATTCATGTGAAAATACTACAATTACAGGCTAAGTTCTTTTCCTTTCAAATGTCCATAAGAATTCATGCAAACTCATTTACATAAGTATAGAATTTATTATTAATCACAAGGATCAATTTTGTAAAGAATCTGCATAGTTGAACAAGAACCCTAGTTTCATAAAGCCATAAAAATTGAAAAAGGAGTCTGAAGTTTTTGGCATAAGGGAGAACGAAACCCTTAATGAATACCCACATACCTGGTGAAGAAAACTATGGAGAAATCCTTTGAATTTCAGGGGTGAACTTGAAGGAAAGCTCTGCTCGTTCTGGAGAGAAAACTATCCCCTCTTTCTCTTTTTTTCTTTCGAAGTCTGATGATTTTAGGAGAATGAATTTCTTAGGTAGTTTCTGACTAATTAATAAGTCTTAGACAAAGTAAAACTACGTAGTTTAAGTACCTAACGACATAGTTTAAGTACCAAACGCATAGGGGGAAAGACCAACACGGCCCTGACTTAAAATTGATGAGGTTCCTCTCACGAGAGGCTTCACGAGCTGCTTAAAGCATCACGACTCGTCTAGTGGCTCTTGATGTTGCCTTTCCTGAAAGGGCTTCACTAACACATGCATAACTTTTTACTCTTGGCAGCGTTGGAAAGAGGACTCAAATACCTTTAATTTGATAGGTCACGGGCCACCTAATTCATTTTGTGCTGAAAGATATGATCGTTTGAAGTTGACCCAAAACTCAAAACCTGATAAGTCCCTTTCATGAAAGACTTCACGGTCTGTGTGAAGCTTCATGGACCGTCTAGGCGTCCGTGGTCCTTCATAGTAGCCTTGTGGGTTCTATTCCCCTTTCACGGGTTATACTGTCTGAAAATTTTAATTTCTTTTTCTTTGATAATGGGTGAAATCAAAGCTTAATGTTTTATGATGTTAAGAAGATGGAAAATTGGTGCTTGGTACAACTTCAGAATGTTAGTTTTCCTCCTCTTGCTTCATCAATAATGAATCAATCTATAAAATATTACATAATTGATTTGTCATGCCATTAATTATCAAGAAAAGAAAGCAGAAAGATAATCTTTCCTCAAGCACGTGATTTATATCTAAGGTTTGTTTATGAGACTCACTTTTTATTCTTTCCATGAAATGCTTGAACACTTTTATAATGATGGAAAGATTCATGCATCATCATGAGTTTGTTTTATAATTTCGGCTCTTCATTCGTTGAGTTAAGATTTAGCAAGTACATTATGCTTATGGTTTCTGCTTTTGATCTTGCTAATTGTATTGTTATTACTTATTAGTTGTATCAGCATTGTGGGAATATATTTCTTGCTAAATGCTGAGAACTATTGTTGTCAGTGGATTACACTTTTCGCAGCAGCCTCTACAGTGACTTATGTCTACATTTAAGCATTATATTACCACTCCCTCTCTGTCCCAAATCATAATATGAAACACTTTTCTTATTAGTCAATCTTAAAAAGAATGACATAGTTTTTATCCCGGGGATGTTCAAATGTACTTCCAACTTATACATCCCACTTATTTGAAAAAAAAAAGACTACAAAAGTGCACTCTTCAGTTTAAAAAATCATGAAAAAAGGGTCAAAAATATCCCTCAATTTTATTTTATTAGTTGACTTTACTTTATCGTTAAAATGAAGTTAGTTTTACCCATATCGTTACTAATTTCACCATATGTACCCCTCATTTGACTCAAATTAACCCGAATTTAAAAAAAAGATCCATTCCCTATTTTAAACCCAATTCCCCGACCCCTATAATGTATAACCCGGTATCGTCTTACATCAACGACCCATTTTCTTTACCTCTGTATTCTCAGCATCATCAGTTCAATCAAAGTTTGAACCCTAATGATCGGTTAGTTGACCCGAGATTATACTCACAAGAAGCTTTGATCATTTGTCAAAGACCTACATCGAGCAGTATGAGTAGTACTGTGGAATCATTCAGCGGACCAACAACTCCACGTCAGCAAACGGCGGTTTTGCCTTCGCGAAAACATCCTAGATCGCCGCCGGTTGAGCCGGAAGACTGCAGAAGTGATTGTGACTCATCGTCTTCTGTTGTTGAAGATGGTGATTGTGAAGGTGACATTGACAACATCGTTTCATCATCTTTCAGAAATCCACTGCCTTTCGATCTTAACTTTCCTCCGCCAATGGATTATGTTTATGCTAGTTCAAATGATCTTTACTGCACAACACTATGTCTTTGAAGGAAAATGGTTTCAAAGTCTCAATCTTTCAATCATTCGAAACCCCCTTTGGCTACCCAGTTTATTTAATTATGGCCTGAGGAAAAAAATGGGTAAAAAGAAAAAAAAATCACAGATTTAAAGCAATTGCTATGAGTCTGTTGCTGGAAGAGATTTGAACTCTTCGATTTACTTATCCTATTTAATGTCATGATATTTCATGATAGATGGATTATGTGTCCTTCAACTATATATGAGTTCTGGGATAATGTAGTCTTTTATTGTCGATTGAAGACAGATTTGTATACATTAACATGTAAAATTAGAGGGGACTTTCAGTTCTGTGTTGTACTATTACGATGAGAGCTCTAGCGTAGTTGATGTAAGACAATACCGGGTTATACGTTAGAGGGGTCGGGGCATTGGGTTTAAAATATTGAATGAGTCTTTTTTTTAAATTTGGGTTAATTTGAGTCAATTTGGGGCTTTTCGTCAAATGTGGGGTATATATGGTGAAATTAATAACGGTTGGGCTAAAACTAACTTCATTAAACGGTAAGGGTAAAGTCAACCAATAAAACAAAGTTGAGGGGTATTTTTGACCCTTTTCCAAAAAATCATGTATCTTAAAGATGATTTGAAACATTATCTAGGCCGATTTCTACTTCATATGAATAATAGATAGTTAAGATAATGTATCATTGAACTTGTAAGTATCCTTAGTCTTAGTAGTATAGAACCACAAAAGCTTCATCTTAGTTAACCTCTAGAAAAATCATGCTCATCTCCAATCATCACCAACCTAAAAATTACCTTTATCTCGTAAACCTGATCAATCTACGGATCCACATCACCAATTTGTTGGACTCATAGATAACTTGAGTTATCATATCTGATGAAGTTGGTGCTAGTGCAACGACCTCCTAAACTAGTATCGTTGCTTTCTCTATTGCCATATGAAGAGTATATAGAAGTTCAGGACTCGGATATATATCACATGTATGTCTAATCTTTAGTTTTATATACCCATAAAATGTATCCATACTATATTGTATCAAACTATTGTGTATGCAATATTGGTCTAATTTAGGCTTTGTTTCTAGATGATGTAATTTAGTATTTGCAACGTATAATGCATTCTTACTAAATATAGATTTTTAAATCATAGTTGTATAAATATATTTATGTATGTATGTATTTTAATAAGCGGGTAATTTACATCTTTTGAAAACCTTCTTCATCACTTCGTACAAGTTTTTAATTTACAATTTTTTTTATTTTTTTTTCATATTTGCTACTTGAATATGGATAAGAACTACAAACTGGATGGTGATGAAGATGCATCATTAATGGAAGTTCCCATATCCTTTATCACATCCCAAGAATCAAAAGTTGATGTTATTGAGGTAAGCTTTTGTAATGTTCCTCCGATTATAAGGTGCTTTCTTGAACACCTCTTTATGTTAATTTTCCTTTTTTTTAGTTAAGTCTTACATTAATGCCAAAAAGTGACAGGTGTTTCAAGATAAATCTTGTCGATATGATATTATTTACTATTATAGAATTAATGGTTATAATGTATGAAGACGATTTTTTATTTTAAAAATAGAATAAAAGTAAAATATGCCTCATATTTGTTTTAAGATTATATATAAGACGTCTTAATATGAATGTGTATATGAATGATAAGATGTGCATTAAAAATATCTTAATAGACTACTCAATATTAAGATGACGTATTAAAATTTGAACAGTAAGTTATAAGACTACTTATTATCGAACATATGAATATGTAAAAAGTTTCTTTGATTGAAAATGTAATAAATATAAAGTTTAGGAAAAATGGATAAATGATACTAAACTATGACCGAATTTGCAGTAACTCACTCATACTTTATGGAGGACCTAGTATCCCCTTGAGTATCTTTTTAAAAGCATCCTTTTGAGATTTATCCAGTGTGACAGAAGCTGAAATTTGATTAAGAAAGAACATATGATCCATGAGATTAAATTTCAATTGAAGTGTGAATGAAGGGTTACTATTTTTACTTTGTTGGAAGTAGTTTTCTAAAAGACGGGGACGTGAGGCGAGGCGTTTTATGCAGTTAGGGGTGAGGCGTAAGCTCTGAAACACAGGGCAAAGGTCCAAGAGATCTACGGGGCGTAATATCATGTATATTCAATTTTATAATTTTATTACTAAGAAAATAATCAAAATTAAAACTTTCAATGATTTTAAAAATAAATTTTAATAAATAACCTATAATATATAGAAAACAATATTATGATTTTATTCGAGAAATATATTAATAACCAATAATGAAGAAAAAAAGTATTATAATTACTATTTGAGAAATATCATTACACCAATAACAAAAGATACGATTTAAAGCAAAAAAAAGTTCCAAAAAATATTAAAAAGTTAACACCCAGGGCGTACATTTTTACGTCTAGGGCTAAGATTTTTATTATTGGAGTTTACGCCCCAAATTCTAAGACATACACTCTATGGATCTACACCTTCAATTTGCACCCCGCAATATTTTTGTTACCCCCCCTCCCCCCCCCCCGACTCAACCCAGGACTCGCCCCAAAATATTTTTGAAACCACTGGTTGGAAGATCCAAATGAGTGATAACAATCAAACTCCTTTGTTTTTACCTTTAATTCAACATGCATTTACAAATGAAATAACAAAGAGTTGACTTTTTATTTGTCTCACCCGATAAATTCCCAAGAAGTGCTTTAAAAATATATTTACGGGGTCATAGGACTCCTTCAAATTATGAGTGTATTATAGCGAATTCAGCCATACTAAATGTGTCATTTCAGCCATTTTACCAAGAAAATTATAAAACTAAAATCAATTTAATATAACATCAATAAAATATCTTTTTTTAAAAATAAATGATGAATGGTGGTTGTGATGTCTAGCTATAGTGGTGGTGGATGTCAATTGAGGAAGGTTTATTGACTATTAATGGTGTTGTGGATAGCAGTTGTTGATAGCGGTGGTGGTAGAAGTTGATGGTAATATTTTTGTGGTGGTTGATAGTTGAACAACAGTGATAACTAATAGTTGTGGTGATTGATGATGTTGAGTTACTATATATAGTTGTGAATTATGATGGTAATTGTAGATAGTGTTTGATGATTTTTCTTATAATGATGATTGGTATAAATAATAATTATAAATAGTGGCTGGTGGTGGTGTGGATTGATTTTAGCTTTTGATAGTGGTGGTCATTAAGAAATGTAGGTACTGATAGTGGTAGTGGTTGAAGTTGATGGTAGTAGTTTGGTGGTGGTTGATAGTTAGACAATAGTGACAACTAATAGTTGTGGTGATTGATGATGATGGTTGAAAACATATAGTTGTGAATTATGATAGTGATTGTTGATACTGTTCGATGATTTTTGTTATAATGATGATTGGTGTAAATAATAAATATAATTAGTGGTTGGTGGGGGTGTTGATTGATTCTAATGATTGATAATGGTGGTCATTAAGAATAGTGGTTGTGGGTAGTTGATTGTTTTAGTTGATAATAATGAGCAATGATGATGAAAATTGATAATGAAGGGATGTGGCGATAACGGTAAATAAATGGAATTGGTGAACTAATATCTTTTAAGAAATCTTTGAATAGACATGTTACTGTACTTCATGGTTCAGGTGTGAATAATTTGGTAAGTCCTTTGATCCATGATCCTTTAGAATATAAAATATTGATACTCCAATATCTTGTGTGTACCACTTGATGTACAAAATATTGATGCTCCCCACTTCATCAAAATAATTACCTTTTGAGAATTGATTTTTTGATAATTTTGGATTCCATAAATACAACTGGTTTTTGTTGCAGAATGAGATGATACCAAAAAATATGCATTACGTTCATACTTATACATTTGAACAGAGAAGACGAAACTGAATCATCAAGAATACTTCTCATCCATGTGGTTCAATAATTGATTACGTAAGTTCCCTTTTGAATAATATACATGATTTCCTGCCAACAAAATTGATTACATCAGTTTCCTTTGATGAGATTGTGACCAAATAAATCTTTAATAATTATTGGCAAACATGTCTACCATCATCTGCAGACAAACAAAAAGTTTCGATCTTTGATTGAGGTTTACAATTTTATTGTATATGGGGAAGTTCGTGAAACAAAGAAGAAATTAAGCCAAAGTGAAGAAACATTGCAGGTTAGCTCAAGAAAATTATATTAGAATAAGTGATGAGAATGACTCTATGTATGCATGGTCATTAAACGAATTTAATTTGCAGGTGACACCGATACGTAAACCACATATTCACGGTAACAAGTTGATCAACATTATGTAGTTGGAACTTGTACTGAATCTTGGAAGGGGGTTTACATAAAAAATAGAGGAGAAGTTAATTACTTATCTGAACATGACATCCCTTCAAATATTGGTAAGAAAAGTTAAGGAAGTCACAATAAAACATATATTTCCTCTATATATTATTATTATTATTGTCATTTTCAAGTTCATTGTCCATTCCCTATTTGATTCTTATAATTTTGTAAAACTTTTATGGCCAGGGAAAAAGAGAAAAAAGAAAAAAATAAAGATTTATATGGACATCAATAGGTAAACTTGAGAAATGATGCAACACATGTGGACTTAGGAGATTATGCGTTAAGGACTCAAGTATAATCCTTTTTTTACCTTTGAGATTTTGAGCTCATACATATTAAAAAGAGGACAATAGAGGCGTTTCCAATTCCAGATATTGTGGAATTGGAGGGAGAGGAGTCGTCTATTGACATATTGAGTTTGCTCTCTAAAGCCTCGGGCAAGCGCCCTCATGAGGAAGATAAGAAGAGCAATATATCAAAGAAGATAAAAAAACATGAATAGAGACCAGGAGCAGGAAGATATATTGGAAGATCAGAGGAGGTCGAAGGTCGATGAGGAGCTGAGGTTAGATGAGTTGAGAGCTTGTATGAGTGGAGCTTCTTCCAGCTTACTTCCAGCAGAGGTAGGACTTATTAGTGGAGTTGATGGTGTGATGAAGCCTCAGACTCTTACTATTACACCACCAGCTTCTGAGGGAACGCTTGAGGTCTCATTGATTGCGCCAGCCACCACCGGCAACATTATTCATGTTTCAGGAGATACAAAAGCCTCTTCACCATTTCCAGACTCTAAAGCCTAGGGGTTCACTGATATACCCTACTATTAGTACTATAAGTGTTGTTTACATGTGTCTCTATAAGAATGAAAATATAGTTGCAGCAGTAAAGAGTGACAATATATGTTATATTTTGTATGGCATCAAGGTATCTTTGATTATAATGATGGTTGAGGATCTATGTATGGCATTGTATGCATATGAATGTGACAACTTTGCTTAATATGTAGGCATAAAACTTGATAGTCAAGAATTGATAGTGCAGTTCTGTGTAATGTGGATGTGAGCATTTTCTGCATCATTAATTGTTTGTGTATGCATCTAGAACTTGTCTTGATTCATCTATTGTTGGTTGTAAGGTAGTGGATTAGAAAAGAATCATAAACTATTTTTGAATTTAGACCACTTGACTTATAGAATTGTCCAAAATGATTAAATAATTCATTGTTCCATAATTTTAAGCCTAAACGAAAAAAAATGTTCGCTTGTTCTGTTAATGTCATTCCCCGAGCCTACACCCTGGACATGAATGACACTTGGAGACCATTACTTTCTCCAAATGAACCCTTGTCCTGGCTAGCTATGATTCACATGACTTTATGGTATATGTGGAGCCTTAATAGATGAGCATTTAAATCACTTAAAGAAAACTATGAAACATTGTCGGAAAATATTTGACATAAATGATGAGTTTCAATAAAACATCTGAGAAAAATACTGGATACAATATAACATTGTGAAGTCTCTAAATTACCAAGATAGGTGGTGGAACAAGACTCACAACACCTCAAAATAAATCAATACTAAAACTAAATAATCATCTAGAGTCCTTCGAAAGTAGGAAGGTCTCACCAAAAGATGTTGGAAAGTGGAGTGATCTCAACAGAGCGCCTGTTGATGATCCTGAATACATGTATCTGTATCATGAGAGGATGCCTCATGATGCAGGTTGAATGACATCGGTACATTGAATGTGTGGTATGTAATATGGCTTAATAAAACAATTATTGAACTGATGGCTGAATATAAAGATATGAACAAATAGTGAAAACCATTTGTTTCTTTACAATAAGATATGCAATGAAGGCAAGATGAAAATAATAAACTTTGCTCTGTTGGAGAGCTTTTCTAACCAACAACCGTCACTATGAGCTTAGCGATGATACATTATTCCATCCACATTGCCAGGACCATCCTATACCTTGCCGAGACACTTGATGCTAACTATAACTATGGATCCATCCAATATTCCTTACAAAGAGGCAGTGAGGAGTCACCCAAGAATCGGTACGATCCTATCCTACACTGACTACATATTTTATGGGGCTTTTAGTTAAAAATTGGCTCTTCCCCAATTCAGTGCTCATTACTACTCCGAAAATAATCAATATCACTAATGCTCAATAATCGTATTTTAGAGAACTAACCTTTTCTTCACTTTACTTTACTGAAATGCTCTTACAAAAAGAATCAATTATGCTCTTTTATCCTAAATTGGCAAATAATGCATATGAAACCACTTATTTCCTTTAAAAGACCTTTTCCAAAATTATGCATTTTGAAAGAATGCTCATGGACTTACTTTCGAAGTTCGAAGTCAATTTATAGGCAAAAATCATATAGGAACCTTTAAAATATGACTTTTAGAAAAATTTCTCAATAAATAGGGTTCATGTGAAAATACAAGAATCTCAATGCATAAAATATCATAATTCATAATCAAGAAATCAGAATACGGAATAAGAACACAATTCGTTATCTCGAATTTCATGGAAACTTTGGGTAGAATACCGAACTTAACTCTTATTGAATAAAATTAGATGTAGGGCATGATGAAGAACTTAGTCCATCACTATGATTAGCCTTACATACCTGGAAGAACAAAGTTCTTGACGAAATTGGAAGAACGCTTGAAAATCCTACCTTTCTCCTCTTGGATCCTTGTTTTAAGACTTGGAAGCATTAATGAGAGTAATAAGATTGATTAATATTGCTTAGAACCTTATTTAGGTGTAGAAACGTTGGGGTTTAGGCTTAGAAGGAGTGAGAAAAGACTGAAATACCCCTCTTAAAAAGCTATCGAAAACCTTCCACGGGGCCATCTATAGTTCGTGATTTGATCTACAGACCATAGATCCCATCAGTGGAATTTATATTGAAAGTTTAAGGCTCAAAATGACATTCTACAAAACCAAACTAGAACCCATAGAAGTTTATACGATCCGTAGATAGGTCAGTATACGTCACTGACTCGGAAAACTCTACTGTGGTAGTCTAAGGTAAAACAGTCATAACTTTTTACTCCGAACTCAAAATTAGGAAAATGTGGTGGCATTGGAAAGAAGAGTCATAGTACTTTAATTTTATACGTGATGAGCCACCTAATTCATTATGTTATGAGAGATATGATTTTTCCAAGTTTATCTAAGTAGAATATTATATCAAAACTTAATTATCAAGGAAGCTTTCAACTCAAATGGGGATTCTAGTGACCTTAAGTCATATCCAAATCCATCCCCACACTAAGGAATTGAACTTAACGCCTATGAACAATTTAAGAATCACCCGATACAATCTTATACACAATTTTTTGGGGTGTTATAATTTCTACCCCTGAGAATCATTCATCCTCGAATGATTGTTGGAATAAGCATGGAGGGGTATGGATAGGTTTAACAACACAATTTAATGCAAATTACACATAGAAACTCATGAACATAAAAAACTGAAAGAGTGACTTAATTGAATGAGTACTGTACGATAATTTAATACCTTGGACTGGAACTAAATTAGAGGAAAAGAGATGAGGGTATCTAGTTTTATGTCCTCTTCATGTCATGCCCCGAGCCTACATCTTGGCCTGACACTTGAGAACCATTGCTAATCCTCAAGCAAACCCTTGGCCTGGCTGACTACTTAGCGGAAGAGTAACTCAAGTAAAATTAAGTTTTAAACAAAATTAAACCTTTTAATCTCAAAGTACTCAAATGTCTCAAAATACTCTGAAAACAATAATAGTTGAAATACAGTTTAACAAATGAATACTGAAAACATACTCAAAGATAATTATCTATGAAGCCTATATTATTCCAGACGGATGTCCGAGCCAGGACCCACGACACCTCAAAGTAACTAACTAAAGGATAAAAGTGGAGTCCTCTAGAATGCAATGAGGCTCACCAAAGCTAACTAGAACTTGCAAGTGATCTCAAAAAAGTACCTTTTGATTACCATAAACACCTTTATCTGCATCATAAGAAGATGCAGGTCGAATGACATCAGTACATTGAATGTACGACTATGTAATATAACTGAAGTAAAATAACTGAATAAAAGGACTGAAATAGATATAACTATATGCTCAATTGAATGAAAAGAAATAAAGGAGTGAAAAAATTTAAACTTTTAAAATACTTACTCATCTCTGAACTCAACATATTAAGTGATTTGACAAAAATACATTTTTAACTATATCAGGAAGATTTTTTAACCGACATTCATCACTAGGAGCAACGTGATGATACAACGTCTCGCCCATGCTACAAGAACTGTCCTATACCTTGCCAGGATATAAAGTATCTCAACTAAGTGGATCCACTAAAGTTGTGCTCGAAAGCAATAAGGAGTCATCTAAAAAGTACAGTTTTTTACCCATGTTGGCTACATGGGTTATGAGGAATGTCAGTTGTCTGAACTCATCCAGATATCGGTGCTTAATACTACTCCCAATAAATATATACTCATGCTCAAATGGATAAAACATACTAATTCTCAATTTGTGGAAATTACTCAAAATATCCTCTTAAAAAAGGTAACTGCTCTGAAATATCTCTGAACTCATTAACTCGTTAGAAATCAAAATTTCTATTTTCTCAATGTAAAGAGTGATACATTTGGGAATACTTAGTTCCCTTATTCTCTTACTCAAATCACTCTTTAAACTCTACCTAAAATTCGTCTTTACTTTCTCAAAACTCAATTTAAGACAAAAAAAGTTTGGTTAAAAGCATTCTTAATGCTAACTCAGTAATAACTCAATAATAAGGTTCATATTTAAAAATATAAATGAACAATCAACTCAAGAATCTTAATGCAAGATATAGAAACTCAAAAATCAAGAATAGAATTCAGAACTCCACAACGAAACTCATCTCAAGAATTATCAAAACGAAGGATGTAACCCTAGATTATTCTTTAGTTATAGGAAGTAGATGTAGGGTGTGAGGGCGAACTCAGTCCATCACTATGAGTACCCTTACATATACCTGGAAGAACAAAGTTTTTGGCGAAATTGGTGAAAACTCAAAGAATGATCGAAACCCTATCTTTTTTCTCTTGGATCCTTTCTCTATGACTTGGAAGCGTTAATGGACTTAAAAGGATTGATTATCACTGTTTAAACCCTTAAATAGGTCTAAAAAAAGTCTTGGTTTAGGCTTAAAAGGGGTGAGAAAAGACTAAACTATCCCTCTTAAAAAATGACAAAAACCTTCTACGGGTCCATCTATGGTTCGTGGTTTGATCTACGGACCGTAGATCCTATCCGTGGAATTTATATTGAATTTAAGGCTCAAAATTTCATTCTAAGGGTACAATCTACGACCCGTAGAAGTTTTTGTGGCACTAGATCAAATCGTTAGAATTTATAAAATTTTCAGGTTCGAAAGTCTATTTTACGGGTCCAAACTACAGCCTGTAGAATGGATACGTAGGAATTGGACCCCAAGAACTAACTTCTCTGAAATTTTCTACGATTTGACAGTACAGTTCATTGAAGTTTGTACGACCCGTCGAAGCAACTCATAGGAATTGACTTCAGGGAACTCTGATGTGATTGTCTTTGATAAAATGGACATAACGTTTTACTCTAAACTCAAAATGAGACAAACATGGTAGCGTTGGAAAAAGGGCTCATAGACCTTAAATTAAATAGGTCATGGGCCACCTAATTTATTATGTACTAAGTTATATGATCATTTGAAATTGACTTAAGTCGAATCTTACGTCAAAACTTAATTGGTAAGAAAGCTTTCAACTCAACTTTGTGCTAGAGGCTTCTTGTGAGCTTAATTAATATTCAAATACACTCTAACACTAAAAAATTGACCTTACAATCTAATTAAAATTTAAGAATCACTCGATACAACCTTACATGCAAATGAAGAATGGTTTTGGCCTTAGCTTGGAAATTTTCGGGGTGTTACGATATATCTCCCTTCGAATCATTCTTTCTTGAATGACGGAAAAACTGAGCATGGAAAAGGTAGGGAAATGTTAAACAGCCCAATTAAATGCAAAATACACAAAAAACTCATGAACTCAAAACACTGAAGGAAGGACTAAATTGAATGAGTACTTTAGGAAGAGTTAATACCTTGTACTAGAACTAAATAGAAAAAAAAAGATGAGGGTATATCTTCTTCATATCTTCCTCAGCCTCCCATGTAGCCTCCTCAACAAGCTGATTTTTCCATAAGAGGTTGATTGATGCAACTTCTCTGGTTCTCAACTTGCGAACCTTACGATCAAGGATCTTAATAGGAATCTCCTCATAAGATAAGTTGTCCTTGATACCAATATTCTAGGTAGGCATAATAAGGAATGGATTGCCCAAACACTTCTTTAGCATGGAAATATGAAATACTAGATGTACTGTTGCTAACATTAGTGGTAGCTCCAACTCATAAGCTACATTACCAACTCTATTTGATATCCTATAAGTACCAATACATCGGGGACTGAGCTTCCCTTTCTTACCAAACCTCATAATACCCTTTATGGGTGAAACTTTTAAATAGACCCAATCATTAACCTCAAATTCCTAATCTCTCCTTCTAACTTCTATATAGGATTTTTGATAGCTCTGCGCAATTCTAAACCTCTCTTGGATTATTTTCACCTTCTCCATGGATTGATGAACTCAGTATTGTCATATCAACTCAGCTTCACCAACCTCAAACCAGCCAATATGAGATCTACACCTCCGCCCATATAGAGTCTCAAAAGGAGCCATCTGAATACTGGAGTGATAGTTATTATTGTATGCAAACTCTATAAGAGGCAAGTGGTCATTCCAATTCCTTTGAAATACAACACACATGCTCTCAATATATCCTCTAAGGTCTGAATAGTACGCTCTGCTTGACCATCTGTCTAAGGATGAAAAGCAGTACTAAGGTTTACCTTCAAACTCAAACCTTTATGAAATGACTTCCAAAAATGAGCGGTGAATTATGCACCCCTATCTTAAATGATGGAAAAAAGGACTCCATGAAGTCGGACCATCTCACGGATGTATAAACTACCATAATCTTCTACTGAATTGGTAGTCTTCACCAGTAAGAAATGGTTTGATTTAGTCAATTGGTCTACAATCACCCAAATCAAATCATGTTGCCTACAAGATCGTGGTAAGCAGTAATGAAATCCATATTAATCATCTCCCACTTCCACTTTGGAAGGGCTATGTTCTGCGTCACCCCACATGGCCTTTGGTGTTCAACCTTGACTTGCTGGAAATTTGGTCACTTAGCAACAAAATTTCCAATACACCTCTTCATACTATTCCACCAATAGACTTCTCACAAGTCATGGTACATCTCTGTGGAACCCAGATGGATCAAATATCTGGAGCTATGAGCTTCTTCCATGATCCTATCTTGGAGCTCATCCACCTTTGGAACACACAATCTACCTTGATATCTCAACAGACCATCTCCCCCTTGTTTAAAAGTCATTCCCTTCTGCTTATGATCATTTGCCTTTAGTTCAAGTAAGATGGGGTCTTTGTATTGCTTCTCCTTCACTTCTGACATTAATGATGATTCATCCCCATTCATCAAAACAAACCCACATTCACTGGAATATAACAAATGGACTCCAAAATGTGCAAGTCTCTGAACTTAGCTAAATCTTTCTTGCCTTCCTCGACATGAGTAGTATTCCCCATGGACAATATCCTTAAGGCATCAACAACAACGTTAGCCTTACCTGGGTGATAGCGGATACTCATGTCGTAATCCTTGAGTAACTCTAACCACCTCCTTTGTCTGATATTAATCTCTTTTTAACAGAAAACATACTAGAGACTCTTGTGGTCGATGAACACATCCACATGAATGCCACAGAAATAGTGACGCCATATTTTGATGCAAAAAATATCGCTACCAACTCGAGACCATGGGTTGGGTAGTTCCTCTCGTGAATCTTAACTTCCCGGAGGCATAGGCGATAACCTTATCATTCTGCATCAACACATAATCAAGCCCCACTTTGGAGACATAACAATAGATGACAAAACCCTCTATACCCTCTGGTAGGGTCAATACTGTAGCAGTAGTTAATCGAGTTTTCAATTCCTCAAAAATTTTCTTACAAGCTTCAGAACATTAAAAGTTAACTATTTTCTTAGTCAACTTAGTCAATGGGGATGAAATACAAGGGGAACCTTCGACGGATTTTTTGTAGTAACCTGCTAACCACATGAAACTGGGCCAATTTTGCACTACCTTAATTTTCTGAGTGTTGACCCAAATTTCTTCGCAAGACACGATGTGGCCTAACTAAGCCACAAATTTAAGCCAGAACTCACACTTAGAAAATATGGCATATAACTCGCGATCTCTGAGAGTTTGGAGGACTATTATGAGATGACTGTCATGATCCTCCTCATTCCTTGAGTAGATCAGGATGTCATCGATGAATACAATAAAAAACATATCTATATACTGTTTAAATACTCTGTTCATGAGATCCATTAATGTTGCAGGAGTTTTAGTCAAACAAAAGGGAATAACAAGGAACTCATAATGACCATAACGGGTCCTGAAAGTTATCTTTCAGATGTCACTTTCTCTCACTTTCAACTGATGATAGCCAAATCTGAGGTCTATCTAGGGAAGCAAGTGACACCCTGAAGTTGGTCAAAAAGTTCATTAGTTCTCGAAAGGGGATACTTATTCCTTATTGTGGCCTTTTTCAACAAGCGGTAATCGATACACGTCCTAAGGGAACCATATTTCTTTCTCACAAATAGGATCGGAGTGCCCTAAGGTGAGACACTTGGTCGGATGAAACCCTTATAAATAAGAGCTCTCAGCTTCTCTTTTTACTCTGGTTGGGACATTCTATATGGTGGAATAGAAATGGGTTTAGTATGGGGAATAATATCTATTCCGATGTTTATTTCTCTCTCAAGATGGACTTCGAGGAGATAGTTGGAAAGACCTCTAGAAACTCACTCACAACTGAAACTAACTGAATAGGTGGTGTCTCAATACAAAAGTCATTAACTCGGACTAAGTGATAGATGCACCCCTTAGAAACAAACTTTATAGCCTTAAGGTATGAAATAAAATGACCTTTAGGCACTGCTGAACTACTCCTCCACTCTAAAACTTCCTCAACAGGAAACTAAAACTTAACTACTCGAGTTCTACAATTAACTGAGGCATAACATACATGAAGCCAGTCCATACCTAGAATATTATCAAAGTCCACCATGTCTAGATCAACTAAGTCGTCCATAGTGTCTTTGTGATAGACCGAGATAGTACAATCACGATAGACTCTTTCTGTTACAATAGACTCACCATGTGTGGAAACACTGAAGAGCTTAAGAAGTTTTTTGGGGAAATGTCAAACCTCATGGCTACATAAAGAGTCACAAAAGATAAATTCACACCTTGATCAAGTAGGGCATAAACATCAATAAAAAAGACTTTAAGCATACCAGTGAAAACATCTGGCAAGTTCTCCTGATCTTGGTGAGTAGCCATAACATAGAGAGAGGTTTCTCCTCCGCTTGTCCCTAAAGTAGCCTAACTCAGAGCACTTCTATTGGCTGGAGCCGCTGAAGAATATTGGGCTCTGTTTCCCCTATTACCCTGCCTGTTCTTAGGAAAATCTCTCAATTACCCATCTGACCACACTTGAAACACCCGTTGGAGCCTTAACGACATGCTCATGGGTAGTTCTTACAACACATAGCACAAATGGGGTCCAAGTATTCCCTTGTGCCATACTACCCTAAGACAAAGTAGCTTGAGCTCTGAAATTCTAATTCTTGTGGTCATTCTTGTTCCATGGTGCAGGTGCACTAGCTGGTAATGAAGCAGGTCTAGATGATCTCTATTGAAATGACGAGCGGTTCCCATTTCTAGTCTTTTGCTGACCAAACTCTTGATTAGCTATCTTAGGTTTTGTGTTTTGAAACTCTTCTCTATCCTTCAACTTATCTTCCTCAGCCCGTTGCACATGAATCATGAGCCAAGCTATATCCATGTCCCCTATAAACATAGTTGTCTTACCTTCCTTGTAAGTTAGATGGGATAGCCCAAACACAAAAAAAAACTTATCCTACTCTTCATATCTGCCACCATCTCCGGAGCATAGAGGGATAACTGGGTGAACTTGATGGTGTACTCCTGCACATTCATACCTTCCTGTTTCAGATTTAAGAACTCTCTCACCTTAGCTTCCATTAGCTCTCGGGGAAAGAAACTCCCCAAGAAAGTATTCTCAAACACAGCCCAGCTCAAAAGTGGTGCTTCATCCGCCCTGTTCTTTTTCCACTTGTCATACCAAATGTTAGCAACACCTTTGAGTTGGTAAAAATCCAATTTTGCATGCTCTACATCAGAAACATTCATTACTTCAGACACTTTCTGTAACTCCTCCACAAAGTTCTTCGGATCCTCAATGATCGCTGACCCTATGAACTTTGGCGGATTCATCCTCAAAAACTCAAGATGTATCAGCCACATCCTGATGACCCACTCCTTGTTGACCAGCCTGATTTGCCACAACCTTAGTCAGCATTTGAATAACATTCCTGAACTCAACATTAGTGACATCTCCCTGAGGGGATTGTACTTCCGGTGTATTGGGAGCTTCTTGACCTTGAGGATTAGCGTTCCTCCTAGTAGGATATCCTTGAACAGCACTTTGTGAGGGCATGATCTTAAATGACATACGTAAGCACGAGTTAGAAGAAACTTTTATAGAGTTGAACTCTATCACACGAACATAAGTAAGAAGAAAGTGAAAGGTTCCTAAATGTCATAGCTTCCTCATTATATATATGGCGCGTTTCATATCGATAATTAGGACTCTACTAGACATGGATTCATATACACCCTGGGACTCTTGAACTCTGTGCTCTAATGCTAAGTTTATCATGCCCTAAGCCTACACCCTAGATGTGGCCGACACTTGAGAACCATTGGTAATCCTCAAGCGAACACTTGGCCTAGTTGACTACTTAGCAGAAGAGTAAGTCAAGAATTAAGCTTTAAAAGAAAATTAAACCTTTTAATCTCAAAGTACTCAACTATCTCAAAATAATTTGAAAATAATAATAGTTAAAATACAGTTTAACAAAGGAATACTGAAAATATACTCAAAGCTAATTATCTATGTAGCCTCTATTATTCTAGATGGATGTCGTGACAAGACCCACGACACCTCAAAGCAACTAACTAAAAGATAAAAGTGGAATCCACTGGAATGCTAGGAGGCTCACTAAAGCTGGAAGTGCATTTGATCTAACGAAGCACATGTTGATGACCCTAAACACCTCTATCTACATCATAAAAAGATGTAGGTCGAATGACATCAATACATTGAATATACGAGTATGTAATATAGACTAAGAGAAATAATGAATGAAAGGATTGCAATATATATGAATATATACTACACTGAATGTACGTAAATAAAAGAGTAAAAACATTTAAACTTTACAATTTTCCGGCTTAAAATTCAATTCTACTGGTCCAAACTATGGTCCATAGAAGTTCCTATGACCCATAGAATGGATCTGTGGGAATTGGACCCCAAAAATTGACTTCTATGAAGTTTTCTACGAGTTGATTGTACGGGTCGTCAAAATTTCTATGAACCATACAAACGACTCGTAAGAATTGGCTTCAGGGAACTCTGATGTGACAATCTCTAGTAAAACAACCATAACTTTTCACTTCAAACTCAATATGCGGAAAACTTGGTGAAGTTGGAAAGAGGACTCATAGAACTTCAATTTGATAGGTCATGGGCCACCTAATTCACTATGTTTTGAGAGTTATGATCATTTGAAGTTGAACTAAGTAGAATCTTACGTAAAAACTTAATCCGTAAGGAAACTTTCAACTCAACTTTGTACTAGGGGATTCTTGTGACCTTAATTCATATCCAAATCCCTTCTCACACTATCGAATTGACCTTATGGCCTAAGGACAATTTAAGAATCACCCGATACAACCTTACATGCAAATGAGGAATGGTTCGGGTCTTAGCTTGAAATTTTTTGGGCGTTACACTTCAGATTCCCATGTAGCCTCTTCAATCAAAATTTCACTAAGAATAGAACCTTTCTACGGGACCTTCTACAGTACGTAGTCCATTCGACGGACCGTCCTAGTAAATTGTAGAATGAGTTACTGGGCTTGATTTCTAAAATAATGTTTCCCACTTCCTACGAGATAGGTTTACGACACGTAGAACTTCTTACAAACCATAGACTAGTCTCGCGGAATTGAACCAGTAGCCCATTTTGACCTTCTTTCCTTTTCCGAATTCCATGGTGTTACACTTTCTCAACACCTCTATTCAAATATTTCAATACCAATCTGACCTCTGTCCTTAACTATGTAATCTCTTGAAGCATACCTTCACTTTCTTGATCATGAGTGGCTTGTATCAAAACAAAGATTTTTGTTGTAGTTGAAGTTCTAGTGCTCCATGCTTTGTTATTTTTGGAGATCTTTTCATGTTTTTCTGCATTCTATCAAAATATGTTTGCTTCGTATGATCCTCCAGCAATAGTGTCTAATACCACATTTCCATTGTCATCTACTCCTCTGTAAAAGTATTCCTTGAGTGATTCATCATCAATTAGGTGGTTCGATACACTTCTCATGAAACTTGTAAATCTGTCCCCAAGAATCACTAAGCGACTCCCCAAGTAGAGCCACGAAGTTTTTGAGTTTATCTTTAAGCTTTAATTTCTTTCAAAACGGGAAGTATTTTTCCATGAACACTCTCTGCAGCTCGTCCCATGTGGTAATTGAGTTGTATGGAAGCTTAGATAGGCAAATAGGAGCATCACCCGTCAATGATAATGGAAACACACGTAACCCGGTCACATCCATATATAAGTCTGGCCTTCCCACACTACTTTGACAAATGTTGATAACTTTACTCAGATAAGCATATAGGTATTCTGATTGCATACCATGAAATGGCCCTCTGATGTAGGAATTTGCATCAGACTGCTAGTAACCACAAATGTATGTCCGAGTGGCAGTTGAGGTACAACTATGGCACTTGTTGATCCCACAACATTATGATCAACCTTGTGATTATCATGCACATTGGGTTCTTATTGATCTTGAACTATCGCAGAGTTGTTCTGGTTGTTTCTGGGTACCTCTTCTATACCTGGAAGTTGAGCTCCAATATTATCCACTTGTCCTACTCTGATTCGATCGTTGTTCATTCTTAGATTCTGACCACGTCTAGCGTTCACCATTCTTCACAAAGTTTTGTTTAGTTCTATATTGAAAGGGGTCATGGGATTTCCCTAACTCCATGTACTTGGCATACACTTCGAACTAAACCTGTAGAGAACAAAAATAAATGAAACTGTATATCATGAAATAATTGACTAACAGTACCATAACAAAATTAATCTAATCTAAAAGCCTTATTCCTCGGCAACATCACCAAAATATGATATGATCAAATTACACATCTCTTAAAGAAGTATAAGCGGTCATTGTTCTAATAAAGAACCTAACAAAGGTTATGGTCGATCCTACGAGGAATGAGGTCTAGACTTAGGCTAATTAATTGTTGATTGTACTTTTAGTCAGATTATTTCCATAAAAATAGAGGGTTTTGTAAAACAAAATATTAATTGATTGATTTCAGTAACAAGTAACTAAATAAACAGTATTTAATATTTTGTAGATTCAATAGAAGATGAAACTCTGGTGTATGTGTTCCCCACAAGTCCTTAATGTAGTAAAATTTATAATAGTACCATTGTCTAGTGTTTAACATGCAAAGTCTGTAAGTGATGTATCTATTATGTTATTGGTCATCCAAATAGGAAATTTCACCGTGCAACTTGGCCAGTCTACGGGTGTGTGCTATACTAACCCCTAACCTTATCCCTAGATTAGCCCTCACAGAGATGGTTTAAACTATTCGATGTCGGTGGTAGTCATCAAATCTTCCTTGTTGAATATTTTTTCTCATTTGTTACTTCCTTGGATGGGCAAATAGGAATACGGCGGTTTCTAATATTCACCACCGTTAAAAAATATTCGAAACAAAGAGATTAACAATACATACATAAACACTATTAAAGAGATACTAATTATTAGGTCTACATTGTTAATTCCTCATGATTCTCACAACCCTAGTAGTTGATTTAGCTACTCATGCTTGAATTATCACAATTCATAATAAGATTGTTAAAATAAATCATGAACTTACAATTAGAGTAGTTGAATTCCATAATATTAAATTGATGAACAAAAGATTGTATTAAACCAATGCTCAAGAATTAGAAATGACAAATTGTTCACAAAAATAATTCTCAAAACCAAAGTTAAAGTAATTAATTGTCTAACACTAAAAATCGTAAATTAAAATGAATATGTATAAATATCTTATCCTAAATAAGATGGAAAAAGGAAACATAGAAATTAGGCTTCGACAGTCAAGTCTACATGTAACACCTCAGAAATCAGACTTAGAAGTTGCAGCAGAAAAACATCAGATAACAGTGAACCACGGCAGGGTTCACGGACCATGAAAGGAACCACGGTCCATCGACCTGCCCTTGGTTCGCACCCTCCCAACAGTGGTGGATCACGGGACCCTTCACGGGCCGTGGACCACCACACGGGTCGTGGGAAGGCCCGTGGTAGCCAGGCAGAACCCACTAGGCACAAGAGTCAGACCACGGGGCCCTCCATAAGCCGTGGTCTTGATGACGGGTCGTGGTGGCGTCTTTGAACCTGAGCCAACAGACCCCAGCCCAAGTGAAGAACCACGGTGACCTTCACGGTCCGTGGTCCTTCACATGGGCCGTGGTAGGGCTGGTGGTTTTCCCCCTCCCAGAACTAATAGACACTAGCCAGAAGACCACGACCCACTTGACAGGCCGTGGTCCCTTTGACGATCCGTCATAGGGTCCGTGGAAGGCCTCCATTAGTTTTTAAGTATGGTCGTTTTGGTATTTTCCCCTATGCGTTGGACATTTAAACTACGTTGTTTTACACCTAAAGTACATCATTTTACTTAGTTTTAGCCAAGTATTCTAGTAAGACTTTACCCTAAATAATCCATTCACTAAAATTCATCGATCTTAGAGCAAAAAGAGAGGGAAGAGGCGCCAGTTTCCTCAAGAACATGCATCAAGTTTTTTTCATGTCCAGCCCCAAAATCAAAAGATTTCTCCGTGAATTTCATCACCAGGTATGTGGTATTTCACTAGTGGATTCCTTTCTTCCACTAGGTCCCTAGAATTCAGTGAGATTCTTTATTCGCTATATCTTTTTTAGACCTAGGGTTTCTAGAACTTTAGAAAATTGTTGTTATTTAGCTGTTATAATGTTCTTAATCTGATTATCATGTTTTCGTAATATTGGTCGTTAGTTCCTTACATTAAACTCAGAACCCTAGTTGTGTAGATTCGTTTAGTTCATGAATTACACTAGCTAGGTCACATAAACAGATATACATGCGTCAGATTTCAAATGTTTCATTATTAGTACTTAAAAGGTTCATTCTCAGTTAGCATGTCAGAATATTGAGCTATTCCAGTATATTTTAGTTATGTTGTATTGTACACATTTCCAGTTGGGAGTAGGATTAGCACCGAGTTGGACTAGGGTTCAGTGTACCCGTATAGTGCAAGAACTACGTGCCCCCGTAGGAGTATAAGTCCACTCTGTTGGGCATCATATTTAGTGATCACGCCAGTCATACCTCTATACCCCTGGCAAGGTATATTGGATCCTCTCGATGGAGTGTATACATCGGACTCTACATTTAGCTCACGTGGTTTTTTGTCGATTAATAGTAGCTCCCACAGTCAGACTTTAGTGCGTTTCACCAGGTTTTCAGTTTATACTTTGGTATTCAGTCAGCATGTCCTATTCATAATTTAGTACTTAGTCATTGCATTCAATTTAGCTTTTCATCATATTGCAGTATTTACATTCATATTCTGTTATGCCATTGCTCAGTTACATTTTGTCTAGTTTATATGTTTGTTTAGCTATATTCTATATCCTGCATGCTCAGTACATTCTAAGTACTGACGCATACTCTACGCTACATCCTTTCATGATGTAGGTTCAGGTGTTCAACATCCAGATCACGCATAGATCGGTTTCCGATCTGCATTTTAGCAGCTTTAGTGGTGAGTCCTCATACTTCGAGGGCAATAGACATGTTTTCTACATTCAGTCTTTTATTTCAGTTTCAATTTTTCTATAGTTTCTTGGGGGCATGTCCCAGCAATTCTAGTCAGTAGAGGCTTTTTCAAACATAGTATTAGACTCCGCTTTAGTTTTGAGTGATTATTCAGTATCACTAAACTCATAGTACTTTATATATGTTCAGATCAGTATTGGGTATTCCTATCTTTCAGTTAATTATTATTTTAAGCTTCCGCATAGTATCTTTATATTCAGTTATTCTTAGTATGCTTATAATATGACAGACACAGGGTTAGCTTGGGGCCACTCGTGATCCTAGGTCCCGTGTTACGTCACGGGGGTAGCCTCAAGGCGTGACAAACTTGGTATCAAATCATTAGGTTCAAGAGTCCTAGGATGTATGAAACCGCACTAAGTAGAGTTCTTTTCATGGGTGTGAAGTGCACCACATATAATGAGAGGGAGGCTACGAAGGGTTTTAGGAAAAACTTCACTTTCTAGCTATTCTTATCATGCGTGGTATGATCTTCTCTCAAATTTGTCGTTATTCGTAGCTCCTCCAGTCCCGGACCATGAGGTCACTAATGCAGAATTACAGAATGCGATCCAGCTTTTAGCTCAGAGTGTGGCCAATCAGAACAATCAGCAGGCCCCAGTTCCTACTAAACTAATGGTGGATCAGAAGCAGCCAAGGTTCGAGAGTTTATTCGGATGAATCCGCCAGAATTTTTAGGGTCGCAGGTTGGTGAGGACCCACAAAATTCATTGATGAGGTTAAGTAAATCTTTGGAAAGATGTAAGTAACTGGAAATGATAGGGTGGAGTTTGCATCCTACCAGCTTAAGGATGTAGCTCACATCTGGTTCACTCAGTGGAAAGAAAACAGGGATACAGATGGAGATCCTATGACTTGGGAGTGTTTTACTGGAGCTTTTCTGGACAGGTTCTTCCCGAGGGAGTTAAGAGAGGCTAAAGCTCAGGAGTTTATGAATTTGAGGCAAGGTACAATGTCAGTCCAATAGTACGGGCTGAAGTTCACTCAACTCTCCAGGTATGCTCCACATATGGTTGCTGATTCGAGGGCATAGATGAGTAAGTTTCTGTTTGGGGTGTCCGACTTAGTGAAGACACAGTGCAGGAATGCTATGTTGTTAGAGGAAATGAATATCTCTAGGCTTATGACTCATGCTCAGCAGGTTGAGAGAGATAAGCTTAGGGAAATGGCTAAGGACAACAAGAAGGCTAGAATAGGCAACTATGATTACTCTCAACAGAAATCGGGTGGTGGAAATCGCTCACAGTTTCACCAGAGGTCTACAGCCCCAGAACATTCATCAGCTAGTGCTCCATCCTCCATGTTTCACCAGGATCAGAAAGGTAGGGCATCAGGCTCTCTGTCTCAGGGGAATGGTTCAGGTAACAGGACTTTCCCAACTTTTCCAAAGTGTGGTAAGAACCATCCGGGTGAGTGTCTTGCAGGCAAGGAAGAGTGTTTTGAGTTTGGCCAGTCTGGCCATAGGTTGAGGGATTTCCCTTCTGCCAGGAAGGTGCAAGAAGGTTACAACAATAGGGCTCAATCTACAGCTCCAGCAGCACCAGAAGGTCGCCCAACTCAGCAGGGTGCCTCATCTGGCGGTCAACGCCAGAATAGGTTGTATGCTCTTCAGGCTCGCCAGGATCAGGAAGATTCTCCTGATGTGGTCACTGGTATGTTGCGAGTCTTTCACTTAGATGTTTATGCATTGTTATATAAAGGGGATACATTGTCTTTTGTAACTTCTTATATAGCAGTAAACTTCAGTGTCTGTCCAGAAACTCTTTCAGAACCTTTCTCACTCTCTACTCCAGTTGGTGACCCAGTTATAGCTAGACGCGTATACAAAAATTGCCCTGTCACAGTCTCTCAAAAAGGCACCTCAGCAGATCTTGTATAGTTAGAAATGGTAGATTTTGATAACATTCTAGGCATGGATTGGTTACATTCATGTTATGCCTCAGTCGATTGTAGAACTAGGATCGTTCGGTTTCAGTTTCCAAACGAGCCAATCTAAGAGTGGAATGGTAGTAGCTCAGTCACTATGGGTCGATTCATTTCTTACCTTAAGGCTAGAAAGATGATTTCCAAGTGGTATATCTATCATCTTGTTCGGGTTAAGGATTCAAACTCTGAAACCCCAACTCTTGAGTCAGTTCCAGTAGTGAATGAGTTTCAAGAAGTGTTTCCAGAAGATCATCCCAGAATTCCTCCCGAAAGGGAAATCAACTTCGGAATAGATCTCATTCCAGATACCCAGCCTATTTCGATTCCTCCTTACAGAATGGCTCCAACCGAGCTTAAGGAATTGAAGAAGCAGTTGAAAGACCTTCTAGATAAGGGCTTCATAAGACCTAGTATCTCTCCATAGGGTGCTCCCGTATTGTTAGTGAAAAAGAAAGATGGTTCTCTCAGGATGTGCATTGACTATCGGCAGTTGAAGAAAGTCATAATCAATAATAAATATCCCATCCCCAGGATTGATGACCTGTTCGACAAACTTCAGGGTGCTAGTTGCTTTTCTAAGATAGACCTCAGATCCGGCTATCATCAACTTAGAGTCAGAAATAGTGACATTCCAAAGACAGCTTTCAGAACTCGGTATGGTCATTATAAATTTGTAGTTATGTCTTTTGGACTAACAAATGCTCCTGCAGCTTTCATAGACTTAATGAAAAGGGTGTTCAAACATTATTTGGACTTATTCGTTATTGTCTTTATTGATGATATCCTCATTTATTCTCGGAGTGAGGAGGACCATGCGACTCATCTAGTTGTTCTGAAAACTCTAAAAGATCGCCAGTTATTCACTAAGTTCAGAAAATATGAATTATGGTTACAGTATGTCCCTTTCCTTGGTCATGTAGTATCTAGCGAAGGAATCTGAGTGGATTCTCAGAAAATAGATGCAGTGAAACAATGTCCCAGACCTACCTATCCAACAAATATCATGAGTTTCTTGGGTTTGGCTGGTTATTACAGGAGATTTGTTGAAGGATTTTCATCCATAGCTTCCCCATTGACCAAGTTGACTCAGAAGATGGTCAAGTTTCAGTGGTCATATGAGTGTGAAGAAAGTTTCTCGGAACTGAAGACTAGGTTGACTACAACTCCAGGCTTGACTCTACCCGACGGTTCAGACGATTATGTAATCTATTGTGATGCATCCAGGGTCGGCCTAGGTTGTGTATTGATGCAGCGAGGTAAGTTCATAGCTTATGCTTCTAGACAACTTAAGGTTCATGAGAAGAACTACCCGACTCATGACCTCGAGCTTGCAGCCGTAGTATTTTCCCTAAAGATTTGGAGACACTACTTGTATGGTGTGCATGTTGATGTATTCATAGATCATAAGAGCCTTCAGTATGTGTTCGCCCAGAAAGAGTTGAATCTTTGTTAGAGGAGCTGGTTTGAATTCCTCAAAGACTATGATATGAATGTGCTTTATCATCCCGGTATGGCCAATGTAGTAGCTGATGCTCTTAGAATATTATCTATGGGAAGTATAGAACATGTTGAGGAAGAAAGGAAAGAATTAGCAAAAGATGTTCACCAACTTACTCGCTTAGGAGTTGGTCTTACGGACATGTCAGATAGTGGTGTGATAGTTCAGAATAGATCAGAATCTTCACTGGTAGCGGAGGCTAAGGAAAAGCAGGATAGTGACCCTATACTACTTCAGTTGAAGGGTGCAGTTCACCAACAGAAAGTTGAGGTTTTCTCCAAGGGGGAGATGGTGTACTTCGTTACCAGGGTCGCTTATGTGTTCCTAATATGAGTGAGTTGAGGTAGTAGATTCTTGAAGAAGCTCATAACTCCAGGTATTCCATCTATCTATGTGCCACTAAGATGTACCGTGACCTACGGGAAGTCTTTTGGCTGAACGGCATGAAGAGGGACATAGCAGATTTTGTGGCTAAGTGTCCAAATTGCCAACAGGTTAAGGTAGAACATCAAAAACTAGGAGGTATGACTCAAGAGATTAACATTCGTACATGGAAGTGGGAAGTTATAAACATGGACTTCATTACAGGTTTACCTCCTACTCGCAGACAACATGATTCTATTTGGGTAATAGTAGACAGAGTTACTAAGCCCGCTCACTTCTTGGCTGTCAAGACTACAGATTCAGTGGAGTACTATGCTAAACTCTACATCAATGAGATAGGCAGGTTGCATGGGGTTCCTTTGTCTATCATCTCAGATAGAGGTCCTTAGTTTACCTTTCATTTCTGGAAGTCGTTTCAAAAAGGTCTTGGTACCTAGGTAAATCTCAGCACAACATTTCATCCACAGACGGATGGTCAGGCAGAACCTAAATTCATACCTTAGAGGACATGTTGAGAGCTTGCGTGATCGACTTCAAGGGCAGTTGGGATGATCACCTTCCTCTTATAGAGTTCGCCTACAACAATAGTTACCACTCCAGCATCCAGATGGCCCCTTATGAGGCATTATATGGGCGTAGGTGCAGATCTCCGATTGTCTGGTTTGAAGTAGGTGAAGCAGCATTAATTGGGCCAAATTTGGTTCATGAAGCTATGGAAAAAGTTTAGCTCATCAGGGATAGACTTAAGACAGCTCAAAGTTGTCAGAAGTCCTTTACGGATGTGAGGAAAAGGGACTTAGAGTTTGAAATTGATGATTGGGTTTTCCTGAAAGTGTCACTTATGAAAGGAGTGATGAGATTTAGCAAGAAAGGGAAGCTCAGTCCGAGGTATGTAGGTCTTTATAGAATCCTGAAAAGGGTTGGAAATGTGTCTTACGAGTTGGAGTTGCCAGCAGAACTAGCAGCAGTCCATCCAGTCTTTCATATTTCCTAGTTGAAGAAGTGTGTGGGTGATCCAACATCGATAGTACCATTGGAGAGTGTGGCTATGAAGGATAGTTTCACTTATGAAGAGGAGCCAGTTGAAATTCTTGATCGTCAGGTTCGTAGGTTGAGAAATAAAGAAGTCGCTTCAGTGAAGGTTTTATGGAGGACTTAGTCAGTAGAGGGAGCTACTTGGGAAGCAGGAACAACCATGAAGGCCAAGTATCCCCATCTTTTTCCTTCCGATTCCATTTCACCTTGAGGTAATAGTTCCTCTCCAGCCTCTTAGCTTACTCTTGTTTAAATTCAGTCTTAGTATCATGTTCCTTCAGTTGTTCTTGCATTTATAGCGTATTTGCATGTTCATGAAACTCAGTTAAGTTAGATATCAGTTTCTTGTACTTAGTGGTAGGGATTGCAGCTCCTTCCCTCCATACGCAGCTAGTTTAGGCTTCATTCGAGGAAGAATATTCCCAAGGGGGAGATATTGTAACACCTCGAAAATCAGACTTAGAAGTTGCAGCAATAAAACACCAGAAAATCATGAACCACGCCAGGGTTCATGGACCGTGAAAGGAACCACGGTCCGTCGACCTGCCCGTAGTTCGCACCCTCCCAACAATGGTGGACCACAGGACCCATCACGGGCCATGGGAAGGCCCGTGGTAGCCAGGCAGAACCCACCAGGCACAGGCGTCAGACCACGGAGCCCTCCACGGGCCGTGGTCTTGACAACGGGCCGCGGTGGCATTTGTGAACCTGAGCCAACAGACCCTAGCCCAAGTGAAGAACCACGGTGACCTTCACGGTCTGTGGTCCTTCACACGGGCCGTGGTAGGGTTCGTGGTTGGCCCCTCCCAGAAAAAGTAGACACAGGCCAGTAGACCACGACCCACTTGACGGGTCGTGGTCCCTTTGACGGTCGGTCATAGGGTCCGTGGAAGGCCTCCGTCAGTTTTTAAGTAGGGTCATTTTGGTCTTTTCCCCTATGCGTTTGAAATTTAAACTACGTCGTTTTACTCAATTTTAACCTAGTATTCTAGTCAGACTTTGCCCTAAACGATCCATTCACTAAAATTCATCATTCTTAGAGCAAAAAGAGAAGAAAGAGGCACCAGTTTCCTCAAGAACACGCAACAAGTTTTCTTCAGTTCCAGCCCCGAAATCGAAAGATTTCTCCGTGAATTTCATCACTAGGTATGTGGGATTTTACTAGTGGATTCCTTTCTTCCAGTAGGTCCCTAGAATTCAGTCTGATTATTGATTTGCTATATCTTGTTTAGACCTGGGGTTTCTAGAACTTTAGAAAATTATGGTGATTTAGCTGTTATAATGTTCTTAATCAGATTATCATGTTTCCGTAACATTGTTGCTTAGTTCCTTGCATTAAACTCAGAACCCTAGTTGTGTACATTCGTTTAGTTCAGGAATTACACTAGCTAGGTTAGATAAACAGATATACATGCCTCAGATTTCGAATGTTTCATTATCAGTACTTAAATGTTGCTTTCTCAGTTAGCATGTCAGAATATTGAGCTATTCTAGTATATTTCAGTTATGTTGTATTGTACACATTTCCAGTTGGGAGTAGACTTAGCACCGAGTTGGACTAGGATTCAGCATACCCGTATAGTCCCAGAACTACGTGCCCCCGTAGGAGTATAAGTCCCATCTGTTTGGCATCATATTTAGTGATCACGCCAGTCATGCCTCTATACCCCTGGCAAGGTATATTGGGTCCTCTCAATAGGGCGTATACATCGAACTCCACGTTTAGCTCACGTGGTTTTATGTCGGTTAATAGTAGCTCCCACAGCCAGACTTTACTGCATTTGACCAGGTTTTCAGTTTGTAATTTGGTATTCAGTAGCATGTCCTATTCATGATTTAGTACTTTGTCATTGCATACAGTTTAGCTTTTCAGCATATTGCAGTATTTACATTCATATTCAGTTATGTCATTGCTCAGTTACGTTTTGTTCAGTTTATATGTTTGTTCAGCTATATTGTATATCCTTCTTGCTCAGTACATTCCAAGTACTGATGCATACTCTACGCTACATCCTTTCATAATGTAGGTTTAGGTGTTCAGCATCCAGATCACACATAGATTGGTTTTTGATCCACATTTCAGCAGCTTCAGTGGTGAGTCCTCATACTTCGAGGGCAATAGGCATGTTTCTAGATTCAGTCTTTTATTTCACTTTCAGTTTCGCTAGAGTTAGCTGGGGGCATGTCCCAGCAATTCTAGTCAGTAGAGGCTTTTTCAGACATAGTATTAGACTCAGCTTTAGTTTGAGTGATTGTTCAGTATCACTAAACTCATAGTACTTTATATATGTTCATATCAGTATTGGGTATTCCCGATCTTTCAGTTAATTATTGTTTTAAGCTTCCACATAGTATCTTTATATTTAGTTGTTCTTAGTATGCTTAAGATATGCAAGACACATGATTAGCTTTGGGTCACTCGTGATCCTAGGTCCTGCGTTACGTCAAGGGGGTAGCCTCGGGGCGTGACACTACAGATCATGGTCTACGGCTCGTAGACCAAGCCCATAGAAGGCAACTTCTTCGAAGGCTATTTGGACTTTTCCTACTGACATGATCTACGACTAGTAGATCTTTTTACGGTCCATGCTGGCAAGTCATCATTCAAAGTACTGAGAATCATAATTTAAGCTTCTTTTTACAACTCATAACTATGGCTCGTAGGTCATCCTACGGCTCGTAGTCTTCTTATATCTCCCCTACTTAGCCAAAATATCTAATTCTTCTTCAGCTTTCATCTACGAGTCAATCTTATGGCTTGTAGTATGGACTACGGCTCGTAGGTCAAGAAACAATTGCTTCATTCAATTTCCATCCTTAGACTATCACAACCTACTTTCTTGAAAACATAGATAAAAATAACATCAAATCAACAAACAAATATTTAAGACACGTTCAAAACTCCAAGTTTAATGCATTATAAGCACCATAAATCCGCGGTACATCAACAAACTACAAAATATGGAAAATATAAATATTACACAACATTCACTAGTTTAAAATTATTTCTAGATAGTAATAAATAAATTTATACCTTCGTATGTCTTCCTTAGTATTTATATGGATCGCCTTCGATTATACTATCTCTCTTTGCCATGTGCCATCTAAGTAAATGGAGAATGGGAAGAGGAGAACGCAAGGACTTCCCGACATACTTTTCAAGATGAGGAAAAACCTCATATATCCAATCATTTCCAATCCTGAAATGAATAGAAGAATAAATAAATAAATAAATAAATAAATAGAGGCTATGAAATACTACACAAATATATAAGAGTTTGTCATAGATTAACTACATGATTGATAATAAGTACCAAATATTCCCAGGGAAAGCCATAAAAATATACGATGCATTCCCTCTTTCATTATACACTTCACTCTGCTTCTTCAAATTGATTTTCTTTTTCTGATACATCAATGTTAAATCAAAAGACTCTTTCCCCGACATATAACTCATGAAGAAACCTAAATCATCCATCATCTTGATGTGGTTTGAATCCACAATCTTAGACTGATCATAGGTAAACAATATCGTGTGAACAAATCAAATCAAAGAGCACTTCAACTTCTACTCCTTATTCAATCTATTACCCTTGATCAGACTCATCAACTTGCTGGTTAGGGAAAATGAAAAAAGTCATAACATTGTTTCAAATATGAAAGTAACACTTTCTTGGGATTAACAATAGATGAAAATGCTAGAGATCAGAATGAAAGACTGAATCCACCAGTAAGCGACTGAATCCACCAGTAAGCGATCAGAGGAATCTAGTAGCACCAGAACCATAGAGGCCAAGGAAGGGGTGCCGAAATCTTCAAGGATATCCTTATTGCACCTTTCTCAAAAAAGGGTGACATAGGAATCCATCAGGCGGCTGATATGATGATTGAGGAGCCCACTCAAAACACGAGAACTAACTCAGCGATGGTAATCACAAATGAAGAGTCTGGAGGAGTTTCCCTAACGATAGCAGAAAAGCAGAGAATCTACAAGCCCTAGATGTTTTCCATCATCATTAAATTCATGGGCAAAAATATCAGCCACCTATACCTAAAGAATAAGTTAAATATGATGTGGAAATTATCGGAAGAGATCATTCTCATTGATTTGGGCTTCGTCTATTAGATAGTAAAATTCTACAAAGAGGAAAACCTCCAAAAAATGCTACAGCAAGGCCTGGTTTATCAATGCATATTTCCTATCCGTTAAGAGATGGCACCCCAACTTTGTAGCCTCTGAGGCTAAAGAGTCTAAGTCAGCAACATGGGTAAGACTACCAGAACTACCCACAGAATTCTACGACCACCAAATACTAGCACGAATTGGGGAAAAATTAGGGAAGTTAGTTAAAACAGATGTGTGCACCTCGGAAGCATTAAGAGGCAAATACGCAAGAATATGTGTGGAAGTTCCAATAGGACCATTTAAGAAGTACATCAACATTGGCCATCACAAACAACATCTCTTGTATGAAGGCTCAAATATACTCTGCATCTCTTGTGGAGTCCTTGGACATACCTCCCTCTCCTGCCAGCTTGGGAACAAGAACAAAACAAGTCCCCCGGCTGCAAAGGAAGCTACTCAAACCATACTTATCTGACATCAATTACCTGAGGAAGAGGAACCATGGCGGATGGTTACTTTCGCAAAAATCCACAAGAAGAATAAACAACTAGCTGAGAAGAATAACTCAGAAGCTTCACCAGGTATCCATGTCAAATTATTTCATGCGGAATCAGGTGTGTATCTCGACTGAAAAAAAATTTAATATAGAAAAGCCTCCAAGCTTACTGGAGACTCTTTCCATGAGAAGAATCAATTCATGAACCTTCCCCAAGAACTATCAAATCCTTCCCCTGCCGATCGTCGTAATACGTCTAGATCGATTAATGATGACGTCACTTCATGTGACATCACCCTCAACAATGAACAACGTAGTTTAAAATTAAAAAATTAAAAAATATAAAATTATTTTTCCAGAAATGCCTAATGAGGTGGTTACTATTCCTTTAACCCCTAGCACGCCCCTACTTTACCCCCTAGTTTACCTAGGACATGTGTAACTCCCCATACCTTGGAAAATGGTAATACAGATCCTTCTTTTCCAAATAAGGTATGTGCTAAATCTAAATTAACCTTTTTGCACACACTCCCTTAGGCCATGTCCACAAATTAACCAAAGAAGCTTTGCTGGCACCACAAATTAACTCCCACCCACTAAATTTAGACTTAAAAACTTCAAAAGGAATAGACTATACTAAAAAAGGAATTTCGGAAAACTAAAAATGGAAAATTGGATATTGCCTCCTTAAATACTCCCAAAGCTTTAACTCCAAATATTAACTTAACAAGAAATACTCCTAGTACTGATAATATTCTAAATACTGTATCAAAGAATGCACCTCTTATTCCTATTTCCTCAATCTACATACATTTAACTAACTCCTTCCAAAATTCCAAGGATCCCCCTAAGCTCCCAAAGGAGAAGAGCGACCTTAAAACACTCCAACCAGTGCCAAAATCACAAAAACTCTCCACTTCAACCTCTGATCAATATAAATCCTCCATACCCGACCTTTCCTGTAACCATAGGGGGGACATACCTTCTATGCAACCTATGCACCAGAATCGAAAAAAAAATCCCACTCATGGCTCGAAATGAGCCTAGAGGGACATGATCTCTCCTTTAGTGCCGAGGTCGAAGGGACACATGTAGTAATACTAGTACAAAACCCAACCTTCTAAGCCCAACTAGTGTCGGAGGGCATGAGACTTGCAATGCAGACATACAACAATCACTTATGGTTGTCTACAGTCCTCTAGCCCCCACTAAGCTTTCCCTTTCCCAAAATCCTTTCAATCATCACCCAACTTGGGAGATGCCCCTTGTCACGACCCAGGAGTACACCCTAGATTTAACATGGTGTATAGAACCCCGAAGAACTCCATACAAGCCACTTAGCTCTCATAACATAAGAAATAGAACAATAAGAGTAAAACAGTTCAAAGTTCACAACATTTTATAAAATGAAAAGCGGAAGTCTAAACTCATGTCTCAACATAGCCATCTAATATAATAGAATGAAATTTGGCCTAGCCCATACATCATGTCAAAAAGGGAAATACAAGAAAGAAACTAAAACAATAACTCCATCCTCGAAGCATGAGGACTGACAAAAGCTTGGGAAAATCACGAACTCAACAACTAGCCACGAGATTCGGAAACCTGTCTGTCAGACCCTACACTTGGGAAAATTTAGGCAAGAGTATGCGTTAGTACAAAATAATGTACCAAGTATGATAGCCATGCATAAACGTTTAAAACATGCTAAAAAGGGACATTTCATTTCATGACATGCAATTGACCAAGTTAAACATCATATGAAAGAGTTATAAAGCATAAGTCATAAACCATGGTCAATGCAAGCTAACTTCTTCTTGAACATCTTTGAACTCTTATGTTATACTCCTTGAGTAACCTTTGTTCATTATTACTTGTGGGGAAATAGCCTTAACTGACATTGAGACCATGTAAGCTATAATATGGAATCCGGTGTCTACCCCACACCGAAGAGAGGTGTTATACTTGCCTAAGGTAGAGCCTTGAACTTCTAGCTTAAGTGGATCCACTAGTTAATCAACCTATGTGGGCACATAGTTATGGGATAAGGAGATTGCTAACAAAAATCCAACCTCTACTAACAGGGGAGCTTCTATCTCATGAGATTACTTTGGAAACCCGACCTCTACTAACAGGAGAGCTTCCATCTCCCTATCAATATCCACTCGGTGCTAAGCATAAATTCCCACCGAATAGTAATTTCTTACTTGACTTTATTACTCATGAAAAGGTGACCTTGGACAACCAATTCAAGCTAGTTTCATTAAGATAGCTCCTAGTATTTGATTCAATTAGGTGAGAAAGTATTTCAACCTAAGAATCCTTTCTATGTGAGAAAACCTTTCACATCATGCTAGTATGTGTTTTAGTGAGAATAGCCTTTCACAACACAACATCATCATTGGTACTTTACTCTCAAAGAACCCTTAAAATATTTGCATAGATTTCATAAAATAATGCATAAGTCCATAACTTACCTCCTTGAGGTCAAAACCTAATTTCAATCATCAACTTTAAGAAAACATGGGTTAGAAATGGAATTCATCACGAATTCATGTAAAACTAGTAATACATGCTTAATTTCATAAAACTCTTCCTTGAAGATCAAAATCCCATAACATGTAGTTCATAACTTGAAAATATAGGGATCACATGGGTTCATGGGGGAATTCATCATAAAAGCATTGCAATTCATCAATTCATTCATAGAAGATCATAATTAAATCATTTAAATCAATAATAACGAGAACCCATGATAATTGATGAAAACCCTAACTCAATTGGCCAATTCTACCTTTTGAAATAGAGAGATTTAGGAACTCCATGGATGAAAGGAATCCATAGATGAAAACTATAATACCTTGAGTCCAAATGCTAGCCTTCAATGGAGGAATTGGAACCTTAGCTTGAAACCCTAGGTGAATCCTTCTTCTTCTTCAAGTTTCTAGAGAGAGAATATTTGAGAGGAATTGGTTTTCTTTTGGGAATTTGGAAGAATGAAAAATGGGGTGAATTTGGGGGTTAAAAGGTTTATATAGGGGTTCTAAACATTGGCAAAAACGACATAGTATAGGAACTAATTAATTAGTAAAAGACCCAACTAACCCTGAAAATAACTGACAGCAGCCCATCCACGGACCCCAGTCGACGGACCGTGGTCTGACCCACGGTCCGTCTTAGTGGACCGTCGATCAGTGTTAGAAAGTTGATTTGGGGCCTCTAAATACGGTCCCCAACCACGGACCGTGGTCTGACCTACGGTTCGTGTGTCAGGCCTTGGTCCTGAAACCCTAGAACATCCTGGGCAGGGCCATCCATGGAGCACTCCTACGGTCCGTGGTCCCACCCACGGGCCGTGGGTGGCCCTCGTGGCTGGCACATCCATTTCCCCCAAAATTGCTTCTTTTCCCTTTTTCGGATATGGGGTGTTACAATATCTTCCCCTTGGGACTATTCGTCCTCGAATGAGATTTAAATTGGTTCTAAAAGAGTAGGAGAGGAACTAACAACCCAACCTACGATGCAATGCATACAACCAAGGAGGAACTATCGACTCCAAGTTAAGACGTTCTCAAAATATCATAAGAGGGGTTAACAAACTCTATCATCCTATTATGCATGCAATGCACATAATAAAGGAGGAAACTTCAACTCCAAACTCAACGTACTCAAATGCAACATAAGGAAGTAGGAACTACATCTAGCAATCCAATATGCATGAATTCTCAAAACTTCTCAAAATTTCTCATGTTCTTGGAGAAACTACCTTCTCCAAGCTAAAAGCATGCTCAACACAATCTCATGGAGCCTCTATGCAATTTACTCTCAAAATGCATAGCTAATGCATGTTCATCAATTCATCTCGTGAAGACTATAGGCAACTCGTACTCAATGCACAACAACATGAGGAAAATCAATCATATAAACTCATTTTCTTTCAAAACACGAGTTTTCATGAACATGCATAATCATAAGGAAATAATGGAAAACACATAAAAAAATATGACTCCCAACACAAGGACAACTCAAGAGTAACTCTTTACCTCAAGCTGGAATAGGAGTAGAAGGAAAGAGATGAGGATATTGGGACTTCATATCGGCCTCGGACTCCCAAGTAGCACCCTCAACTAATTGATTCCTCCATAAAACATAACGGAAGGTATTTCCTTGTTTCTCAACCTTTTAACTTGTCGGTCTAGAATCTCCACCGAAACTTCCTCATATGAAAGGCTCTCATCATCTCCCAACCCTTCTAGGGATACTATGGATGTCGGATCTCCAACACACTTCTTAAGCATAGAGATATGGAATACGGGATGCACGGTTGCCAACTCATTGGCAAGTCTAACTTATAAGCAACCTTACCCACATGCCTCAAAATCTGATATGGGCCTACATATCGGGGACTAAGTTTTCCCTTCTTGCCAAACCTCATCACACCCTTCATGGGTGAGATTCTCAAGTAAACCCAATCGTTAACCTCAAACTCTAGATCCCTTCTTCTAACATCGGCATAAGACTTTTGCCAACTTTGAACCATTTTCAACCTCTCTCTAATGAGTCAAACTTTCTAAATGGCCTCATGAACTAGCTCGGGACCTATTAGGGCCATTTCACCCACCTCTAACCAACCTATGGGAGATCTACACCTCCTACCATACAAGGCCTCAAATGGAGCCATATCAATACTTTAGTGATAACTGTTATTGTAGGCAAAGTCTATCGGTGGCAAACGGTCATCCCAATTGCCCTTAAAATCGATCACACAAGCCCTTAACATATCCTCTAATGTCTGGATAGTATGCTCCGCTTGCCCATTGGTTTGGGGGTGAAAAGCCGTGCTAAGCTTAACTTTATTGCCAAGCTCCCTTTGGAATGACTTCCAAAACTATGAAGTGAATTGGGTACCACGATCGGAAATAATGGACAAGGGCACTCCATGCAACCTTACCATTTCTCTCAAGTACAACTTGACATAGTAACTTGACATAGTCCTCCGCCGAATAGGCAACCTTGACGGGAAGGAAATGAGCTGATTTCGTCATCTGATGTACCATAACCCAAATAGAATTATGTTGTCTCCGGGTGTGAGGCAAACCAACAATAAAGTCCATATTCAAGTCTTCCTACTTCCAAGTAGGAATGCTAATATCTTGGGACAAACCTCCCGGTTTCTGATGCTCAACCTTTACTTGTTGGCAATTTGGACACTTAGCCACAAATCCCGCAATATCTTTCTTCATCCCATATCACCAATAGACCTCCCGTAAATCATGGTACATCTTGGTGGCTCCCGGCTGAATAGAATACCGTGAACTATGGGTTTCTGTCAAAATATGTTCCCTTAAGTCGTCAACATTTGGAACACATAAACGACCTTGGTATTAAAGTACCCCATCTCCCCCTTAGGAGAAAGCCTCAACAGACTTCTTAAGCACCACCTCCTTTAATCTACCAAAATTTGATCAAGACCTTGCTTGGCTTTCACATCCGCCACAAAAGACGATTCAGAACCATTGTGAACCATAACACCACCTTTGGTGGAGTCCACCAGTTGAACACCTAATCGAGCCAATCTATGCACATCTCGAACCAACTCTTTCTTTTGTTCTTCAATATGAGCAACAATACCCATAGATAACCGACTAAGAGCATCCGCTACCACATAAGCCTTGCCGAGGTGATAAAGAACACTCATGTTGTAATCTTTTAATAAATCAATCCACCTTCTTTGGTGAAGATTCAAATCCTTTTGATTAAACACATATTGCAAACACTTGTGATCGGTAAACACATCAACATGAACTCCATACAAATAGTATCTCCAAATCTATAAAGAAAAATGACCACCGCTAACTCAAGGTCATGAGATTTTAAGTTGCCTTGAGGCATAGGCAATAACTTTCTCATTTTGCATTAGCACACACCCTAGCCCGATTCTCAAGGCATCACAATAAACCACAAAACCATTTGTTCCTTCCGATAAGGTCAACACCAGAGCGGAAGTAAGTCTATCCTTCAACTCTTGAAAACTTTTCTCACATGCTTCCAACCATATGAACTTAGCCTTATTTTGAGTCAAAGCCGTCAAAGGAGAGGCAATTGAGGAGAAACCCTCAACAAACCTTCTATAGTAACCAGCCAAACCCACAAAACTTCTAATGTCCGAGGGAGTTAGATATCTAGGCCAACTCTTGACCGCATCCATCTTCTTAGGTTCTTCCTCAATACCCTTGCTTGACACAATATGACCAAGGAAAGCTACAGACCTTAACCAAAATTCACATTTTCTAAACTTTACAAAAAGTTGAAGGTCCTTAAGGATTTTCATTACGATCCTCATATGATCAATATGCTCATTCTCACTCCTTGAGCAGACCAAAATATCATCAATGAACACAATCACAAATGTGTCAAGGTATTGCCTAAACACTCTATTCATCAAGTCCATAAACTCCGTCGGAGCATTAGTTAACCCAAATGACATTACCAAAAACTCATAATGACCATATCGAGTTCGGAAAGCCATTTTCGGAATGTCATCATCTTTCACCCTCAATTGGTATTAACCCGATCGAAGATCAATCTTAGAGAAATAACTTTCCCCTTGAAGTTGGTCAAATAAATCATCTATCCTTGGGAGAGGATACATGTTCTTGATGGTCACCTTGTTCAACTGTCTATAATCAATATACATACGAAGAGAACCATCCTTCTTTCTAAAAAACAAAACTGGAGCACCCCATGGAGAGATACTCAGTTGGATGAAACAAGGAGGTTGTAAAACAAACCCCTTCGGCCAGACCATTTGGGATCAGGCCACCCCTACCTTCACTCGTTAATCCTAACAGGTATTCAGCCTTGACACATTTTCCGCCTATAAACCCTTCCTTAAGCTCCAATGCTTGCCCAGAACTACCCAGTTCCTCAACACCCAACCTTTTGATCCTTAAGAAGCCCTTCTCTAAGGAATCAGAACCATGTTCATATTCCCCCTCCGGAAAACCTAGATTTTCCTCAATACAAACTGCAGATAGTTATGCCATGAAGACTCCCGAGAGTTTTGCAGAAGCAGTAGCCCCAGCCACCAAAAAACCCCAAAAAGAGAGAGAGGATTTCAAAATCTTTTCTCGACAGATAGCCCATATCCTTGCACTAGACAAGGACTATGAACGATATGAGATAAAATATCTGTTGCGGCCTCTGTACTGCAACCGAAACTTTGTTGAAACAGAAGACCCTCTCAAGACGAGGAGGTTTTATGAGTTCATCTTGGTAGACACTGGTTCTATAGAAATAGAACATAAACTGAGTATTAACGATGACCCTGACAACATTGCTTACTCGAAATTTACGATTAAAAAGATCTTATCTCCTTTTGAATGGCATGTAGACCATTTACACACCCCAATTAACCTTTCAAAACAATTCAGGCCTCAAACCTACAACTGGCATGATTATAAAAATGCATGGTTTTACATCTTGTATTTACGACCCACCACTCACACCTGGTTCGTAAAATACGCCCCTGAATTGGCAAAATCCGTTATCCCTCGGTGGTTCTACGAATGGTGGAATTTCTTCGGAGGTAACCAAAAGGTTTTACCAAATATCTTTTTAGACAAATTTGGCCAATTTCAAATTGACCAAGATATCTCTACTTTACCAGAACATATTAAATTATGTAAATTTTTTATTCAAAAAAGAATATCTTATATTATTAGATGAACTTTTGTAATCCATGAACTTGACAGGATCAAATATCTGTCAAAAGAAATCTTTATCAAAGGATGGTCTCCAGCACCAAAGGAGCCTCAGTATGCCTCACTGAAGGCACCAACGGTTACTAATAAGAAATCACCTTCTAAAAGTGATTTAAAGAAAAGGCTTCAACAAGCCTTATCAGAAATGGAAGATGAACCAGATGAAGCAGCGATAATGGAATTATTAGACGAAGCTTCTTCCCAGAGCGATGACAATGGTGATATGTTGAAGCCACAAGCTTTAGCACAGTCATATTCTAATCCATTTTATGATTAATCCTTAATAGAGGGTATTAAAACCCAGAATTATTAAGTCTTCTAGATAGAGACTCATAGAGTCGGAATTATCAAAAGAAAAAAGAGAAGAAACTCAAAGAGTTGGAATTTCTCTTGATTAAACATTTGATGGACCCCAACAGTCGACACTAACTCCACTCACAAAAGCTAAGTGGAATCATTCAGCAAAAGCAGACCCATATCACCGAAAGGTACTTCCACTCACAAAAGGCTAAAGTGGACCCACCTATTTGGCCGACAGCTTTATTAAAGATAAGATAAGGCAATCGAAAGCAGCCACTCAAGAGCAAGCACAAGGATTCCCATTATCTTTCTCTGGTCTATATAAAGGACTTGTAATAACCATAGGAAGGCATCAGAAAATTATCTACCTTAGAAATTTCTCTTAGCTTTTCTCTGTAAACGTACTATGAGCTTGCTTGCTTTTCAGCAGATGTCTATATAATAAAGTAAGTTCTTTGTTATTTAAACTTTCAATTCTTTATTGATTTTCCGTACTTAATATCCTGTCAAATTGTATCAGAGCCTCTCCCTTCAAAAGGAAAGTTGAAAAGGAATCTGCCATAGCCAGTTGTACCGAAGTAAATAAAATCTTCGAACAAAACAATTACACCAACCAACTCCTTCATGTGATAGCTAACCAAATCCAAAGTTCCAAACAAAATGGAACCCTCTCGCTTGGTACCATACCTAGCTCTTCCAAACTTAATCAAAGTATTGAAGCTAATCCATTTTGAAATCCTCTCTCTCTTTTTGGGTTTTTTTGGTGGCTTGGGACACTACTTCTGCAAAACTCTCGGGAGTCTTCATGGCATAACTATCTGCAGTTTGTATTGAGGAAAATCTATGTTTTCCGGAGGGGGAATATGAACATGGTTCTGATTCCTTAGAGAAGGGCTTCTTAAGGATCAAAAGGTTGGGTGTTGAGGAACTGGGTAGTGCTGGGCAAGCATTGGAGCTTAAGGAAGGGTTTATGGTCGGAAAATGTGCCAAGGCTGAATACCTGTTAGGATTAACGAGTGAAGGTAGGGGTGGCCTGATCCCAAATGGTCTGGTCGAAGGGGTTTGTTTTACAATCTCCTTGTTTTTGGAGTTTGTGGTGAAAGGCCTTGCTCCTGTTGGCCTCATGTTTTTCCCTGGAAAAATTCCCTTGTGAGAAAATCTTGGAGAGAATTGTCTTCTCCCTAAATAAACTCAATTTGAAAATCAAAGCTGGATAATAAAGCTTGCCATCTTGCAAAGATTTGTTTAGAGACAAGATTTTTAACATCTTTTTGCAAGATATCCTTAGCAGATTTACAGTCTACTTTAAGCAAGAATTCTTTGTTAATTAAATCATCTTGAAATTTAGTAATGTAAAGAACGATAGCAAGAATTTCTTTCTTAACTGTGCTATAATTCTTTTGAGCAGAATTCCAAACCCCAGAAGTATATCGAACTAATTGTTCAGGCTTGCCAGAGGATTCCTTTTGCTTGAGGATACCTCCATAACCAATGTCAGAAGCATCGGTCTCAACAATCATAAAATAATCTGGATTTGGTATTCCTAGGCAAGGAAGGTGTTTTACAACTTCTTTGATTTTGACAACTACAGAGGTTTGATCATTTCCCCATGGAACTAGGGACTTCTTCAACCTATCATAGAGGGGTTTACAAAGTTGCCTAACCTTAGGAATAAAGTCGGCCACATAATTGAGACTTCCTAAGAATCTCTGTAACTGAGATTTATCTAAGATGGTGTTAGAGAATTTACTGGAGAACTCAAGGGCTCTGCAAATAGGTTTGTAAGTACCTTGATACAAGTCATGTCCAAGGAATCTGATCGAGCCTTTTGGAAAAATCTACCAACTAGGACATTTCAGCATGATTAGAAATTATAATATCAAGACCTGTGAGTCTACAGTAGCTATTAATAATTCTCTTGAAATAATTAAATTACTTGTTTCTCAGGACATTAATAGATATAAAAAGGATTTTAAATTTCTGCATATTGACGATGACCCTAACAGCATTGCTTACTCAAAATTTGCGATTAAAAAGATCTTATCTCCTTTTGAATGGCATGTAGACCATTTACACACCCCAATTAACCTTTCAAAACAATTCAGGCCTCAAACCTACAACTGGCATGATTATAAAAATGCATGGTTTTACTTCTTGTATTTACGACCCACCATTCATACCTGGTTCGTAAAATACGCCCCTGAATTAGCAAAATCCGTTATCCCTCGGTGGTTCTACGAATGGTGGAATTGCTTCGGAGGTAACCAAAAGGTTTTACCAAAAATCTTTTTAGACAAATTCGGCCAATTTCAAATTGACCAAGATATCTCTACTTTACCAGAACATATTAAATTATGTAAATTTTTTATTCAGAAAAGAATATCTTATATTATTAGCTGGACTTTTGTAATCCATGAACTTGACAGGATCAAATATCTGTCAAAAGAAATATTTATCAAATGATGGTCTCCAGCACCAAAGGAGCCTCAGTATGCTTCGCCGAAGGCACCAACGGTTACTAATAAGAAATTGCCTTCTAAAAGTGATTTAAAGAAAAGGCTTCAACAAGCCTTATCAGAAATGGAAGATGAACCAGATGAAGCAGCGATAATGGAATTATTGGACGAAGCTTCTTCCCAGAGCGATGAGAATGGTGATATGTTGAAGCCACGAGCTTTAGCACAGTCATATTCTAATCCATTTTATGATTAATCCTTAATAGAGGGGATTAAAACCCGGAATTATTAAGTCTTCTAGATAGAGACTCATAGAATCCTAATTATCAAAAGAAGAAAGAGAAGAAACTCAAAGAGTTGGAATTTCTCTTGATTAAACATTTGATGGACCACAGCAGTCGACACTAACTCCACTCACAAAAGCTAAGTGGAATCATTCAGCAAAAGCAGACCCATATCACCGAAAGGTACTTCCACTCACAAAAGGCTAAAGTGGACCCACCTATTTGGCCGACAACTTTATTAAAGATAAGATAAGGCAATCGAAAGCAGCCACTCAAGAGCAAGCACAAGGATTTCCATTATCTTTCTCTGGTCTATATAAAGGACTTGTAATAACCATAGGAAGGCATCAGAAAATTATCTACCTTAGAAATTTCTCTTAGCTTTTCTCTGTAAACGTACTATGAGCTTGCTTGCTTGCTTTTCAGCAGATGTCTATATAATAAAGTAAGCTCTTTGTTATTTAAGCGTTCAATTCTTTATTGATTTCCAAGACCTTTCATTTGATATCTTTTGGGCCACCGAACTCATCATGTACTGAAAGTTAGGGTCGTTTGAAGTTTATTCAAAACTCACAACTCAAGCATAACTTGAAAAATTTCAGATTTGGCTATTTCCAATTTAGTTCTTTCTAAATTTGGCCCTTTATAAGGCGGGATGTTACAATGCTAATTAGCCAAAATTCATGTATGAACAACATCAGAACAGAGCATAACACAATACCCACTACATTAAATCAGCACCAACCCCATAATTGAACCCCAAGACTTGGGGTTTCAGCCACACATCGGAAAAAGTAAAGAAATTAATTGTACCTTACATGAACGCAGATATGGGTAACATGAAAATTAAGAAATTAAAGGCAAAGACACTTTGGATTCAACTTAAATTTGTCAAATTCAATAGCAAAGTTGAAAAACCCCAAAAACTAGAAAATGTTCTTCACAAAGTAAAGTATTTCTTCAATAGTACAATATTTCAATATGAACGCAACTCTCTTCCTTCACTCTCCTTTGGGCTATCTATAGTGTCCCAAAACTTAACCCAAAAACTCAACGCGCTACTTTTTGGGCGACGTTAGTTGGGCTCACCGAGCTTATTCGGTTAATCATCAATTGTGCTTCACCTTACCTTATCTTGCTCTAGGCCTCAGGTGTTTGAACCTTAGTCGGTAAGCTCGTTTGAGTCTACCTTTCATGTTCGGCGACTCGTCGAGTACCACCCTGGTACACCTTTCGAGTCTTCAATTTTCCTCCTTGTACTATTACTTTCAGCGATGTTCATCAAGGTTACCTTTCTGATTCGGCGAATTACCTTTCCTTTTGGAGTTCGCCGACCTGTCTCGATAGACACAAGTGTTATGCACTATCACTTTGGGCGAGGTCATGCTCACTAGGCGATCGATATTCCTTTCCTTCTTGGTGATCATCAATGTAAATTTTTCAGTTCTTTTCACACTTTTTGCCATTCTTCCAAACATTCATCCTTGCCTTGTCCATTAGACTTCATTGCTGAAAATCATCAAAATATTTTTAGAATAGCAAACAATTAGGCATTGAGGACATTTATTATTGAGCTAAATAGGCGTCAAATGAGTAAAAATCTACCACTCATCAATGATCTGCATCACGAAACAAATGCAGAATGTAGCATGAATACCAAAAGAAAGGTACTCAGTAGGCATGATAGGCCAACTGAGCAAGAAAGGTAAGGAAAATATGAAAAGATAAAATCTAGACACTAACAAAGGTCAAAGCGAATAGGAAATAGAGTACACGAGCATACCAAAACTAAATCTAAGTACATCTAACTAAACCTTGGTAGACCCTACCAGCCCCTACACTCGTGCAAAAGCTTAAATAAAACTCGAACGGATCCCAATTAGCCTGACATGTACACATAATAACTTAGTCTACTGACAGAAGAGTACCACAGATCTGAACTCAAGAAGTTAAAACTGGGCTCCCAGCCCAAGTAACCACAAATATCCACTGATCCAGTGAACTCCCAAACCAGCTAGCAAGAGTGACGAATCAATATGTCGCCCATCTAGTTACTCCACTCCCAGCCTAGCTAGAAAAAGTGACCCGGGGGAGTATCATCTCCGAAGAGGATCTAAAATATATCAAGGCCACCCATCCAGCTATTCAACTCCAAGGGGTGTAAGCCGCCCAACTAGCAAGTCTAAACCAGGAACATGTTTAATCTAAAGAGGACATCAACAATAAATACCAAGCCACCATTGAACGACGTCCACTCATATGGAATCACATGAAGGCTCCAAGCCTAAAATACTCCAATCCCAACCCTTCATGAAAGCACAAAACCTATGGTAACACATCAGAGCCACATAAATAGGGAGAGAAAACAGAGGATCAATAAAGCTATGAAAACACCCAAATTAAGGCTCATACTATCAGACTTAACTTTGCTACTCCAGTCTATAAGAATCTAATCCGTCTGATTTGATGTTAGAGAAGAAATAAGGCTAACATGCTCCAAAGATTATAAGTCTAAGGAAACACAAGTCAAATTCTAGACTAAGGCCAAACATGCTCATAAACCAATAAAATAGAAACAACAGTTAAGTCACAACAACATGAACAACATATAATCCCGAACTAACATGATACTACACCCGAAAATAAGGTTTATCAAGCTTAAGCATGGTATCTAAGAAAGGAAAATTAAAAAAAACTAGGGAACACGCCCCCAATACACTTTAATCAACACGCATTCACGCATTCAAGCTCAGTCTAATAGAAATGAAGGCATAGCCTACATGAAGGTAGACCTCGCGCGCCCCCGAATCATAACACTAGAGATTTTCCTTTCTGAATGGCCTCCAAACGCTGCCACGCTATCAAAAAGACGATCACAACTTCAATACAGTCACTTCAACACTAAAATACATAAAATGGAAATGGACCAATTTCGGTGTCAAATGGGAATTATGGGAGCCGCATTAGAATTTTCAGAATTGACTCCATCAAAAGGTCGTAAATGGTTTTCCAGGACTATGAACCACTGAACAATAGCATCTTAGAATGATAATTCACCTCAAACAAGGAACGCCCACAAAACTACGATCATTCCACAGAGTAGTTGCACACTCCACAATCACCCAGGACTTTGAACCACTGAAATTGGAGCTCAAACAAACGAGAAATATCCTAAACAAGGTTGAAATAAGAGCTGAAATCTAGATTAAGTCTTTATTAAAAGACTAGTCAACCTCCGCTTAAGCGAACACTTACGTCGCTTAAGCGGTGGGCCTTGCATCTGTTGACTCTTGGTTTCTTAAGCAAGGCTCACTAAGGTGATGTAAGGGTCGCAAAATCACCACATCAGGCTGGCCACGTGATAAAACCAACTACATTTCATCCAATTCTAAGTGCAGGCGGTCGCTAACATGGATAAATCCAATTAAGAGTTGGGGTCTATCCCACATGGAGTGATACGGTAAAAAATTTGATTACGAAGTAAAATGGTGTTCTAATCTTTTGTAGATGTAGACATTTTTGCAACAAATAAAATTAATGACATGGGATTGACAATTAATGTCAAATGAGGGGATTTGTGTGAACAATTAACAACTATAAGTAACCAGGATTAATAAGTAGAGAGGATTTCTTGCAAGTACGATGAATTGAATGCCAATTTCGCTAAGAGGTGATTATTATTTACTAAAAGTCATTGAACTTCAGTGAGTAGGTTAGTCTTAAGATGCAATAGCCATTTCTCAATCAACTATCACAAATCAATAGAGTTCTGTCGAACCTTGACAAGCATAACACATCTTAACAGCCAAAAACCTTAATCAATCTGCTTTTCCAAATTAGATTTGTAGGATTGCGTTCAGACCCACTTTCTATAGCTAAGTCCGCAACAACACAATAACTACAATCATCAATTAAAAGTTTTCACTCTAATACTTCTTTCTCAAGCAAGCTTAGAGTGCTAGACTAGAATTACATTTGCAACTACAATTCATCAATTGAAACACAAACTATTAATTTAACCCACTTCAAATCAACATTAAAATCAGTAAATATTAACACCAATAAACTAATTAAAACATTCAACTACATAATCACACCCCAAGAATGGGTGTTTTACCCTAACATAATAAAGAGTAAGAAATTGTTACCAACTATGTTTTCCATTAGATTGGGCAACAATCCAGAAGTCTCCAAATGCTCAAACTAAAGCTAAAAATCAAACAAACCCTAAATCTCTACTCAAAAAGTGTATGAACAATGTTTAGAATGTTTTAGAGAACTCCTTTTCTTCCTTTCAAAATTGCATTTATACGTTCACAGAATTTCAGCTTTGGAGTCACTCAGTGAAGTAAGTCCGGCTTCGCCGATCCGATCGGCGATGCACCGAGTGCCCCTTCAATCGCCCTCTTGGTTTGGGTTTTTTTACCCTTTCTTTGTTGTAACTTTAAGCGATCAAGGTCAGGCTCGCCGACCTAATCGGCGACTCGCCAAGTACTCCTCTTCTCGCCTTTTTGGCTTGCCTTTTCACCAATTACTATGTAACTTTTGTCGGGCTCCATTTGCAGCGCCCAACACTTCAGCGAATCGCCGAACTGCCCATCCGCTCGCCATGTTTGTCTTGTCCATTAGCTGGCATGTTGGAACTTTTGGCAAGCTAAAGGTCCACTCGGCATGCCGAGTGGCTTTGGCGAGTACCAGCCTTGCTTTCCTTCAACTTCTTCAGCTTTTTGTCTCCTTTTTGCCTGGTAATGCCCTTGACTTGCTCTTTTGCCTTCATTGCTGCAAATTTACATTTTAACATCAATTATGAGCGTGAAATAGGCATTGAGAACACTAAATCCTTAAATATTAAACCCTAAATGAGTTGAAATTCCTGACTCATCAACACCCCCAACTTAAACTTTTGCTTGTCCTCAAGTAAAACATAAGATCAATCACTTCAACAGAGATTTCGACAAATAGTGCTACTTGATACTCGACATGAATGCACATCAGGTTCATCCTACCCATGCAATGCTCAATTGTGCACTACAAGTTTTAAATTGTGACTAGTATCATCAAATAGAGGTCAAGCTCACAATACTTGCTTCAAATGCACATTCAAGCTCAACAAAAGTATTTGAATGCGCTCACATCAAGAATGATTCCATGCTCACACAAAAGCTCATCAAAATTTAAGAATTAAGGAATCAAAATCAACTCTCACACTCTCAAAGATCAACACATGCATGATTCTACCCATAGGCTTGCCCGTATTTTTCAATCAACATGATATTCAGCTCAATCAAGATCATTAAGGTCTTTCAAGGCTTGTAACGGGGCTGAGGGTAAATGCATGATCATTTTGGCTTAGTGACTCTTACCTGCATGAAGCATGGCTTGCATTTAACTTCTTTCCTTTTTCTTTCACTCTTTTTTATTTTCACAATCCACCCTAAGTTCTTTCAAGCATTAGACACCCCTTTTCTTTTATCCATGCATAAGCTTTATTGCACATTCTTTTTCAAACTTTTTCTTCTTTTCCTTTTCTTTTTTTTTATATATGGAGGGGTTCCATCTTTTTCAACACAATCCTTCAAAGCGTAAATTTTTCACAAACTTCATGACTTTCCTATTTTTCACCACATCCTCAACTTAGGTTTTTCCCCTAAGTTCGCTATTCAAACGAACCAATGCTTTATGAAGGTTTTAGATGGGGAGGAAAGAGGTCAAATGTGTTCATGTTTCATCCAAAGAAACGGTTAGACTCAAATGTTGTAAAGCTAGGTTCACACTCTCACAAGGTGGTCACAAAGAGGTATAATAGCAATTTGGTTCATTCTCCAAAACTTGTGCCTGAAATCATCTCTATCATTCGCCTACATTAGTCAATTGGACCAACGGGGCAAGTTCTAGGTATCACCAAGCACATATTTCAAGACCATCTCACCACACACGACATTCAACACAATCATCAATCAAGATTCTACAAATTTAGTTTGTGTGCAACGATCATCACAAGACTCATTTCAACAATCGGCTAGTCACAATAAGATGCTAAGAGCTCACACATGACTTATGCAACTCATATTTTGCCTCATTGGAATTGCACAAAAATATCATTCAATCAAGAGCACTACTCGAGTCGTCAGTATTGATCGAAACCAGTACTCAAATATGTAAGAGGACAACCACATTCACAATAACACAAAAAAAATTCAATAGCGAATTTTAATTCTGATGAAAAACCAATATTCACATTAAAAAACAACAGTCACACAAATAGACATCCAAAACATGATAAATACAAACCAAGGGGTAGGAATGAAGATACCTCACCCCTCCAATTAAAATCTAACATTATCCTCAATGCAAATACAACGAATGTAGCTAACAAGACAAGCAAGTAAGGATGGCTGAATAAAAGATTATAGTAGGAGAAAATCCTCACTTCATGCCCAGTCGGCGAGTAGTTACCAGGCATGCCGAACCATTCGGCGAATCACCAAGCTGGAGTGGGCTCGTAGAACTTTCCAAAAAGGTTATCTTCCAGTTTGAGCAAAAAGGCGAGCTCAGTCGGGCTCGCCGACTGATTCTGCTGTGCGCCGAAAGTTCATGCATCTTCACCGAAGTTTCAAGACCAAGTCACAAAGTTGGCTTTAAAATGGGTGATACATTTAGGCGAGCAGGAGGCCTTATTGGCGATGCGCCGAAAGGGTTAGTCCACCACCCATTTGACATTATGTCATAAATGAGGATTTTAACCTACACATTCAGCAAACGTTATTTAAAAATGAATAAAACTTAGGTTTCCTCCTAAGAAGCGCCTTATATAAAGTCGTGGAACGATGTGGAAATATTCTCAAGCATCTTCTAAAAACACCACTTCGATTACCGAGACATCAAGACATTCTCCAAAATAGAGCTTCAAGCGTTGCCCATTTACTTTAAATGCCGACCCTTCTTTGCTTTTAAACTCAATTGCTCCATTTGTGAACACTCGAGTAACTTTAAATGGGCCTGACCACTTTGATTTGAGTTTACCCGAAAAAAGTCTCAAATGAGAGTTAAAAAGCAAAACGAGAGCGCCAACATTAAAATCTTGTTGGAGGATTTTTCCATCATGCCATTTCTTAATTTTCTCTTTATAGAGGGCTGAACTCGCATATGCCCTCAGCCGAAACTCTTCCAATTCATGGAGTTAATTGACTCTACCTTTCGAAGCATCTCCCCAATTCTTGTTTAATACTTTCAATGCCCATAGTGCCTTCTGTTCAAGCTCGATTGGAAGGTGAAAAGACTTCCCAAATACCAATTTATATGGGGACATGCAAATTGGAGTCTTGAAAGCGGTTCGGTATGCCGAAAAAGCATCATCCAACTTTCGAGACCAGTCAGTCCAATTTGCATTGACTGTTTTTTTCCAGAATTCCCTTTATTTCTCGATTTGATACTTCAACTTGACCACTTGTTTGTGGATGATAGGGGGTTGCAACTTTATTCTTGACTCCGTATTTGCTCAACAATAAAGCAAACAAATATTTGCAAATGTGAGACCCTCCATCACTGATAATAACACGCGAGGTACCAAACCTTGGGAAAATGTATCGCTTCAAGAATTGCACAACAGTCTTTCCTTCATTGTTGAGCAAAGATACAACTTCTACCCATTTAGAAAGGTAATCAACTGCCACCAAGATATACTTATTTCTAAAAGATCTCATAAATGGTCCCATGAATTCGATTCCCCAGACATCAAACAACTCTACTTCTAGAATTGGATTAAGAGGTAGCTCATGCTTTCTCGATACTCCCCCTTACTTTTGACATTAGATACATTGCTTAACCAGGGAATGAGAATCATGGTATAATGATCGACAATAGTAGCTACTTTGAAGAACTTTGGCGGCTGTGCGCCCCCCGCTATGATGTCCTCCAATCGGCAAAGCCTGGCAAGCATCGAGGATTTCATTTACTTCCACTTCTGGTATGCACCTTCTAATTATGTGATCTGTGCATTTTCTAAATAGGTACGGTTCATCCCAAAATTAACTCTTTACATCGAACAAAAACTTCTTTTTTTGATAAAAATTCAGGCCCTTGGGCATAATCCCACACAGTTCATAGTTAGCGAAGTCAGCATACCAAGGTGAGTTGCCATGGGTTATCCTCATCACTATTTTGTCGAGAAATTCTGCCTCAATGTCCCTTTCACCGGGATCAACAATATTGGTTTCTCGCCGAGAGAAGTGATCTGCCACTTGGTTCTCACACCCGTTTCAATCTTTTACCTCAAAATCAAACTCTTGCAACAACAACACCCACCGAATCAATCTTGGCTTTGTATTTTTTTTATCCATCAATTATCAAATGGCAGCATGATCCGTGTGCACCACCACCTTAGTTCCCAACCAATACTCTCTAAATTTCTCAAACGCATACACCACCGCTAGAAATTCTTGCTTTGTGACGGTATAATTCTTTTGAGCTACATTCAAGGTCTTACTTTCATAATAAACCAGGTGAAATAGCTTGCCTTTTGTTTGAACAAGAAAGGATCCCAAAGCAACACCACTAGCATCACACATGAGTTCAAACGAAATACTCAAATCGGGGGCAATAATGATTGGGGTTGACACTAGCCTCTCTTTGAAGCACAAAAATGCTTTTAGGCAAGCTTCATTAAAGTTGAAGGAAGATTCCTTCTCTAGTAACTTATAAAGAGGGTGAGCTACTTTGGATAAATCTTTTATAAACCGCCTGTAGAAACCCGCATGGCCTAGAAAACTCCGGACACCATTCACCGAAATAGGAGGAGGTAGTTTGGAAATGACTTCAACTTTATCTTGATCCACTTGCATTCCTTCTCCTGAAATTTTAAGCCCAAAACAATGCCCTCTTTCACCATGAAATGACACTTCTCCCAATTTAGAACAAGATTGGTTTCCATGCACCTTTTTAGTACCTGCCCAAGGTGTTCAAGACATGTTTCAAATGAATCACCAACAACTTAAAAATCATCCATAAAGACCTTCATTGAGTCTTCAACCATATATGCAAAGATAGAAAGCATACATCGTTGGAATGTTGCCGGAGCATTGCACAACCCAAAAGACATTCTCTTGAAAGCAAATGTTCCATAGGGACATGTAAAAGTAATTTTCTCTTGATCTTTCAGTGCAATGGAAATTTGGTTGTACCAGAAATAACCATCCAAAAAGTAGTACCATCCACACCCTGCAAGCCTATCAAGCACTTGGTCCATAAATGGCATAGGAAGATGGTCTTTCTTAGTCCATGCATTCAATTTCTGGTTGTTCATGCATACACGCCACCCGGCAACCGGTCTTATAGGCACAAGTTCCCTTTTTTTATTTGGGACTACCATAATCTCTCCTTTCTTTTGTAGACATTGCATAGGACTCACCCATTTGTTATCCGCAATAGGGTAAACCACACCCACGTCGAGCCACTTGATGATTTCCTTCTTCACCACTTCTTGCATCGGTGGGTTTAGCCTCTTTTGATTCTAAACGCTCAGTTTGCATTCACAGTCCACTTGGATCTTGTGGGTGCAAATTCTCAGGGGAATGGCCATAATATTAGCAATTGAACATCTGATGGCTTTAATATATTGTTTTAACACATTGACAAGTAATTTTACTTGGTGACGAATTCCACGGAGAATTTTTTTGATTTCGGGGCTGGAATTGATGAAAACTCGCTGCATTCTTGAACTAGGGCTTGGTTGACTCTTTCTCCTTCTTCTCATTCAACTAGATGAATTTTAGGAGAATGATTTGACTTGGGTAAAGTCTAATTAAGTTACTAGGCTTAAACTGACCAAAACTACGTTATTTAGGGGTTAAACGATGTAGTTTATGGGTCTAACGCATAAGCAATTGATTGTAACCAAAACTCACATTTACTAAACTTAGCAAACAACTGGCGATCTTTGAGAGTTTGCAGAACAACTCTCAAATGAGTCACATGTTCTTCATCATTCCTAGAGTAAATGAAGATATCTCAATAAAGACGATCACGAACAAGTCCAAATACTGCTTGAACACTTTGTTCATCAAATCCATGAAAGTTGCAGGAGCATTGGTTAGTCCAAATGATATAACTACAAATTCATAATGACCATACCGAGTTCTAAAGGCTATTTTCGGAATGTCACTACCTCTGACTCTGAGCTGATGATAATAGGATCTGAGGTCTATCTTCGAAAAATGACTAGCACACTGAAGTTGGTCGAACAAGTCAACAATCCTAGGGATGGGATACTTATTCTTGATTGTGACTTTTTTCAACTGCCGATAGTCAATGCACATCATGAGAGAACCATCTTTCTTTTTCACAAACAACACTGGTGCACTCCATGGCGAAATACTAGGTCTGATGAAGCCCTTATCTAGAAGGTCTTTCAACTTCTCTTTCAATTCCTTAAGCTCAGCTGGAGCCATTCTGTAAGGAGGAATAGAGATAGGCTGGGTATCTGGAAGGAGATCAATTCCAAATTCGATTTCCCTTTCGAGAGGAACTCTGGGAAGATCTTCTGGAAATACTTCTGGGAACTCATTAACTACTGGAACTGACTCAAGAGTTGGGGTTTCGAAGCTTCAATCCTTAACCCGAACTAGATGATAGAAATAACCCTTAGAGATCATCTTTTTGGCCTTAACGTATGAAATGAATCGACCCATAGGCGCTAAGCTACTACCCTTCCATTCTAAGATTGGTTCGTTTGGAAACTGAAAATGAACAATCCTAGTTCAACAATCGACCGAGGCATAACAGGAATGTAACTAATCCATGCCTAGAATGATATAGAAGTCTACCATTTCTAACTCTACAAGATCTGCTGAGGTGAATTTCTGAGAGACTGTGATAGGGCAATTTCTGTATACCCGTCTAGCTATAACTGGGTCACCCACTGTAGTATAGACTGAGAAGGGTTCTGAGAGAGTTTCTGGACTAACATCGAATTTGACTGCTATATAAGGAGTTACAAAGGAAAGAGTAGCCCCTGGATCTAACAAAGAATAAACATCTAAGTTAAAAACTTGTAACGTACCAGTGACCACATCAGGAGAATCTTCGTGATCCTGGCGAGCCTGAAGAGCATACAACCTATTTTGGCGCTGACCGCCACCTGTACTAGATGAGTTGCCTTGCTGAGTCAAGTGACCTGCTGGTGCTGCTGATGTGTGGACTGAGCTCTACCATTATTTCCTCTTTGATCCTGCTTAGAAGAAGGACAAAATCTCAACCTGTGACCAATCTTACCACACCCAAAACATCCTTCCTTTTCTACAAGGCACTCACCCGGATGATTCTTACCACACTTAGGAAAAGTTGGGTAGGTTCTGGTACCTGAAACACTCCCCTGAGACTTAGAGCCTGACGCCCTACCTTTCTGATCCTGTCGGAACCTGGGGGATGGAGCACTAGCTGATGAAGGTGTCGGAGCTGAAGATTTCTGCATAAATTGAGAGTGATTTCCATCACCCGTTTCTATTGAGAGTACTCATAGTTACATGTTCTAGATTTCTTGTTGTCCTTAACTATTTCCTTGAGCTTATCCCCCTCAACCTGTTGAGCATGAGTCATAAGCCTAGAGATGTTCATATTTTCCAACAACATAGCATTTTTGGACTCTGTTTTCACTAAGTCTGACACTCCATACAAAAACGTGTTCATTTAAGCCCTGGAATCGGCAACCATGTGAGGAGCATACCTGGAGAGTTGGGTGAACTTGAGTCCATATTCTCGGACTTTCATGTTACCTTGCCTCAAGTTGATAAACTCCTGAGCTCTTGCCTCCTTCAACTCCCTTGGGAAGAACCTATCCAAGAAAGTCTCACTAAAGCATTCCCAAGTGATAGGAGCTGCATCTGTGTCCCTGTTCTCTTTCCATTGAGTAAACCAGATATGAGCTACATCCTTAAGCTGATAGGATGCCAACTCTACCCTATTATTACCTGTCACTTGCATCACTTCAATGATTTTCTGGACCTCATCTATGATGTTTTGGGGATCCTCACCAATCTGCGATCCTAAGAACTCAAGCAGATTGATCCTAACAAAATCATAAACTCTAGCTTCAGCTGACCCAACATTATCATTTGCAGGAGCTGGAACCTGCTGGTGTTCTGATTAGTCACACTCTGAGCCAAAAGTTGGATAGTATTCTGAAACCTGCATTCGAAACTTCCTGATCTGGGACTGTAGGAGCTGCGTTAGCATTCCTTGCATTAGCTCTACGAGGAGGCATGATCTGAAATTCATAACAAAGAGTTAGAGAGAGATCATACCAACGGATGATAAGAATATCAAGAAAGTGAGGCTTTTCTTAAACACTTCGTAGCCTCCCTCTCATTAGATGTGGTGCACTTCACACCCATGAAAATGACTCTACTTAGTGTGGATTTTTAGACATCCTAGGACACTTAAACCTAATGCTCTAATACCAAGTTTGTCACGCGCCGATGCTACCCCCTGGACGTAAACACGGGACCTAGGATCACGAGTGACCCCAAGTTAACCCTGAGCTGGCATATCATAAGCATACTAAAAGATTTCTGATGAAAATATACTATGCGGAAGCTAAATCATGAGATGATGGGGAATACCCATTCTAAGTTTGAATATATAAAGAAACTATGAGTTTTAATAAGCAACTGAAGTATCAAACTCAAATCTAAAGTTGAATCTAACTATGTCTGAAATAAGCCTCTAACTGACTAGAGATGCTGAGACATGTCCCCAGATAACTCTAGCAAAACTGAAACTAAAAGACTACAGATGGAAAGGTAACATGTCAATCGTCCTCAAAGAATAAGGACTCACCACTGATGCTCCTAAACTGGAGATTGGGGACCAATCTATGCGTGATCTGATTGTTGAGGACCTGAACCTACATCACGAGAAGATGTAGTGCAGAGTATGCGTCAGTACTTGAAAGGTACTGAGCATGCAAGATAGAATAAAGCTGAATAAAACATAGAACTGAACAATATACCTTGCCAGGGGTATAAAGGCATGACTGTTTGATGTATATGCCCCATTGATAGGACCAAATATACCTTGCCAGGGGTATAAAGGCATGAATGGCGTGATCACTAAGGCTGATGCCCAGAGAGGGGACTTAACCTACGGGGGCACGTAGTTCTGGGACTATGAGGATGACTGACCCTAGTCCAACTCGGTATTAAGTTTACTCCCAGCTGATTATGTAAAGAACACATTATGACTGAATTTCTGTAATACTGGATAGCTCAAAATACTGACATGCTAACTGAGAATGCAACATTAATGTACTGATAATGAAACATTCTTAACTGGAGCATGTAATACTGAATAAACTTACCTAGCAAGTGTAATTCATGAACTAAACGAATCTACATAACTAGGATTCTGAGTTTTAAGCAAGAACTAAGCAACAATTCCATGAAAATATGATAATCTTATTTGGATTAGTCTAATAGTTGAATCACAACATAAATTTGAAATTCTAGAAACCCTAGGTCCAAACATGATGTTGAGAATCAAGAATCTGACTGAATTCTAGGGACCTAATGGGCGAGAGGAACCCACTAGTGAAATCCCACATACTTGGTGATGAATTCCACGGAGAAATTTTTTGATTTTGGGGCTGGAACTGATGAAAACTCGCTGCATTCTTGAACTAGGGCTTGGTCGACTCTTTCTCCTTCTTCTCATTCAACTTGATAAATTTTAGGAGAATGAGTTGACTTGGGTAAAGTCTAATTAAGTTACTAGGCTTAAACTGACCAAAACTACGTTGTTTAGGGGTTAAACGATGTAGTTTAGGGGTCCAACGCATAAGGAAAATACCTAACGGCCGCTGACTTAAAAAGCTGTCGGGACCACCGATGCGACTGGCCTACGGACCATGCTGGTCAACCGTCGTTCGACGTCTGGGATTGAAATTGGGAGGTCTGACCTACGGCCCTGGACCACGGACCGTGGTTTGACCTACGGTCTGTAGGTCCTGGCGTGGGTCAACACTTAGCCAATTTTTCTGAGGGTTCTGGGGAAGGGTCGCAGGTGGCCATCCACGGACCACAAGCACGGCCCATGGGTCACCCTACGATCCGTGGGTGGCAACCGTGGGTTGCACCTGCAACTTCTGGAAATCTGCATTTTGGTCTGTTTTCGGATTCGGGGTGTTACATTAGTCTTTAAAAAATAGTGATTTCAATACCTTCACTTAGATGAGGGTAATGTAGCATTCGTTCATTGGACTGCGAGTCATAAAAGTATGTTCATGGTTTGTCGTTCAGAAATTTGTGTTGAAGTGATCGGGCTCTATGACCTGGCAGTACAGCTTGTGTAAGGATCATAGGTTGTAAGTCAGGGTCGTGGTTCAAAGCTTGAAGGTCCGGAATTATTCTCTAGACTCAGTATTCGAATGGGTTCTATGGCTCGTGAAAGTGACTACGAGTTCTATAAGGTGGCTCGTGGTATTTCATCAGGGACTTGGATTTCAGTCCATGGAGTCCAACAGTGGACAATACAATCTGTAGAAGGATGTACAGGCCGTAGATGTGTTTGTGGTTATTGTTTGGTAGGTAATTCTCATGGGTAGTTGTGTCTTTTCTTTCTCTTTTGATTCATATACTACATCGTTTTATGCCTATTTTGAAGACAATTACAGATTCCTAAGGCCCCTAAACACTCCCATTCACCCTCGTTTTTCTCAACTCCAAATCTTCTCCCTCAAGTCTTCTTCCTCAAGCAATCTAGGATTTCAAGGATCCCAAGTCTCCATTGAAGATTTCAATTAGGTTTTTAATCAAGGTATGTGGGAACTTCATCAATGGGTTCTTCTTCACTCATTGAGTCCCGAAGAATCCTCGATTTCTCAGTTATGAGTATTACCCAATTGTAGGGTTTCATGATTTTCTTATGGGTTCTACTGAATTTAAGTTTATTTATCATCATTGATCTTATTATGCATGATTTGATCATGATTCAATTTTTTCAATGATATTTTCATGAACTCATGCATTACAAGTTTTTTATGAATCAAGGATGTTTTCTTATAAAGTATCAATAAGTTACTTTGCATGCATTATGTCATGAAAGATTTTATGAATCAAGGATGCTTTCTTATAAAGTATCAATAAGTTTATATGAAATTATGATGCATCCAATTGAAGTATTTCTCATTATGAATGACTCATGATTTATATGCTTCAGTTAAAGTGTCTCTCCGGACTATGATATGTATCATGATTTTAAGGACCTATTCTTATGACTATCAGATTTTTATGAATGATTCAGTATTGATAGATTCTTACTATTTCAAAAAATATTATTATGATTATGCATGCTTTCCATTGGGAGTTTACTAGCACCGAGTTGGACTAGTGGCCATTACTTAGTCCAAGAACTATGTGTTCCCATAGGACTTAGTCTTAACTGACTCCAGCAAGTGGATCAACTTATGATTATGATTATGATTCTTACATTTGCAAGTAAGACACTCTCTTTTCGGTGTGGGAGTAGTACACTAAACTCCATGTTATAGCCCACATAGTTTATGTCGGTTAACGGTATCTCTCACAAATGACGATTATTAAAATTATGACTTTCAAGAATATTGTTGTCACGGTCAAAATATGGACGTGATGGCACTCGTCTTATCCCACAAAAAGAAGTCAGCCTAAAACCCAAACAATACGATAGAAATGCATAAATTAAACTATCAATAACATAAATGTGGATAACTTAGTTAAACTGATTAATACCCCCAAAACCTGCATGTCACGTGTACTAACCTCAAAAATATTATAAGTAATTTGAAAGAATATAAGTCTCTATTTCATTGGTTCTAGAGTATAACAAGAAGATAATAGAGGAACAAGAGGGCCCGCTGAAATAATTAGCACCTACCTCTCAAGTCTCTACGGTAAAACCTCAGACGAAGAATAAAAGAAGGATAACCACGAAGCTTTGGGCTCATAACCTACATAAGCGTAGAAGCAAGAAGTGAGTACCAAGCAACACGGTATTCAGCAGGGAAACCACTAAAGACTAGGTAATGAATAATAGAATATGAGTACTTCTTTCATCCCAACCGAACTTTCATAAACTACAACCTGCACAGAGAGCAGCCCAACCTAGTAGCTTAAAATGTATATATCATGTAGTTCAATAGACACAACCCAACATATACAAATCATCAATTCTCAAGTATCAAGTTCATCAATCACAGAGTTTCACAAAGCACATACAAGTTCACAGATAACGATAATTGTGCAATGAAATGAAATGGCAGATTGTAGCTGTGATTGTAGACAACTCTTAAGAATGGCAGATCTAGACCTAATGGTCTCCACCTTCAATCTCACATAGGTAGAATGTGACCTTGACGATTAGATGAACATTCGGACTATCGAACAATTTAAAATACCCATGGTAGCTCTTCTATAAATTCTCATAAGCAAGGTTTTACATGTAAAACTACTGGAAAACTTCAACATCCCAAAGGAAACACCAAATCTGTCATATCTTACATGACCAAATTTGCCCAAGCATCCTACCCTATGAAGAAAACATCACAGGATTGGTATACCCGATCTACGACAAGAGATCCACCCACTAAAGTAAACACACACATGGGCATAGGCAACGAATCATACCCGAAACCATGTCCGGAACAAAGTTGGTGGTCACATAAGAATGTACAAAACCAAGGTCGAATAACACAAAATACTCGTTCCATGGAGCCTATGTCAAACATTTCCATTCGTCTGACTCCATCTCTTTGATTTTATGCTACCCACAATTAAACAATATGGCCCCCCTTTAAAATTGTACACATACTCGATTAATCAAACCACACATGCCCTTCAATGTAATCCACTGAAACCAATGCTTTTACTACTAACAACACATCATAACCTTAACGTCCATTTACCTTACTCTCAAACCGCCACTAGTATCAAAGTCTCCTTAGCAAACACTTTGTCACCTCTAGAAAATCCAAACTATGGCTTCCTCTATTTCAATGCAAGTTTTCCATGACAAATAGGGGTCCCATCCAAGGCTAATAACACTAATTTCTAACCTGATAGTACTTTCCCAATAGAGATAGAGATATTGAATCACGCTCAATGTCAAATCCAAATAATTTTTCATGTACCACGTTTCTATTACTATTCAAACCGTCATATACCCATGCCAAAACATAGAGAAATTCTTGGCCATCCCAATAATATTGTCTACCATAAGCGTATAACTTCTATTTACCATTAAGTGTCTACATATCACATCATAACTATATTTTTAGTCCCATCATCAGAGTAGCTTCAACTCCCTCGAAATCCCCAATAACAATGTAGAACTATAGGTCCATACTGTGATGCCCCCATAAGTCATCTACCATAATTCGAAAATCCAAACAAAATAGAAACACACAATGTTCCACACGTCACTATTTTTAACCCAAACAAAAGCCCCATATTCATAAAAGTTGCTAATAAACCCTTAGTAACTTGCCAATCAAACAAAGCACCTAATCTAACTAACCGAATTCGGCCTATCCTAATCATGAATAGCCTCAATCTTCATCGAATATACCAGAATACCTTCCTTGGACATGACGTACCCAAGAATGCTACTCACCCAAAAACTCACACTTTGAAATCTTTGCATAAAGTCGTTGATCTCTCAAAGATGGAACACAATCTTCAAATGTTCCTCATAATCTCTCTTGTTTCCTGAGTATTCAAATGATATCATCTATGAACACTATGACGAACAAAAAAACATATGTCCTGAACACCCATTTCATCAAGTCCATGAAGGCGGCAGGGACATTAGTCAGCCCAAAATACATCACTAGGAACTCATAGTGGCCACATCGAGTCCTAAATGTGGTCTTAGGGATCTTCGCTGCCCTAATCCTCAGCATATGATAACCAGACCTCAAATTAATCTTCAAAAATAGTGTGGCACCCTGAAGCTGGTGAAATAGATTATCAATCCTAGGTATGTAGTAATGGTTCTTCACTGTCACCTTATTAAGCGGTCACCTTATTCAACTGTCTATAATAAATATCGTTCTTCTTCTTCACAAAAACAACGGGATCACCCCTAGGTGATACACTAGGCCTAATAAATCCCTTATCTAAGATATCATCAAGTTGAATACTGAGCTCTTTGAGCTATGGAGGAGACATCTGATAAGGTAGAATAGAAAAAGGTTGAGTACTCGGCTCAAGATCAATAGTGAAATCAATATCACACTCTAGGGTTAAGTCAAGTATGTCGGTAAGAAACACATCTAAAAAATTATGGACAATGATAAATGACTCAACTAGAGGGACCTCCCTACTTGCATCACATACATATGCAAAATAAGATAAACACCCACTAGCTACTAGCCTCCGAGCCTGAATAAAGGAAATAACTCCAACCGGTGTGCTACTACGAGAGCCCTACCACACCACCTGGAGAATACCTAGCATGGCTAAGGTAATGGTCTTAGAGGATAAATCTAAGACCACACTATAGGGGGATAACTAGTCCATGCTCAGAATCACATCAATATCAAGCATATCAAGAAAAATAAGGTCGGCCTAGGTGCCACGTCCCTAGAGAGTAACCTAGCAAGATCGAAAAAGTTTATCCTCTACTAAAGATTCACCCATGGGGGTCGACACACACAATGGCACTGCCATAGGCTAAGAACTCAAACCCATACGAGAAGCATAATAAACAAACACATAATAAAAGGTAGAGCTCGAATAAAATAAAGCTGAGGTGGGCTTCTTGCATAAGAGAATTGTACATGTGATCACATTGTCCAATGCCTCAACCTCCACGCTCGTTCGAGTTGGAGATTCATAGAAGTGTCCATGTCATAGAAGTGTCCATGTCCACCTCTGCCCTGTCCATCTGACGTACCACCTGACCTGCCACCCGGGAGACTACCCAAAATACCCTAATGATGACCATAATATTCCTGACCCTGACCTTGAACTCTGGCTGGAGGTGTTGTTGCTTGAGCTGGTGGGCCTTCCTATGGAGTAGAAGAGAAATCCACCTATGGCAAAGGAAATCGCAGGCCTAATTATCCAACTCTCCAAAATCAAATAGCCCAAAGGTGATCGATTCCAAGAACAATGTCCACCCTAGGTCAAAGCACATGACTAGAACCCATCACTCTGACTAGAGCCAACCTCACTTTGATTGTAACCATCGCCCTCTAAAGTCTGGAATGAGGGCTGAGCAGGAAGGTTGGATTGATCCTATTGAATCTATTGTTCGATCCTATCATAAGTGTCTCTGGACCTGGGACGATACGCATTATAAATGCCCTCATACCTAGCTCTCTGTTCTCTTCCCCCATGAGCCTCACGACGGAACTTCTCAATGGTGTGGGTGTGATTAAAAATATCAATCTTTAGATGAAGTCTCAACCGATGGATAAAGAATCAAACTATCTCCTCCTTAGTGGGTAATATCATAGTAGCATGGATGGAGAGCTCATGAAACCTCACCTCATACTCTAATATAGTCAAGAATCCCTACTCAAACCTGGAAAACTAATCTCGGAGTCTATCTTTCATACTATGAGGGATGAAACTAGCCAAAAAAAGCCTCAGAAAACATGGTATAAGTGATCGGAGAAAACCCAGATGGTCTAGTCTGAATGAAGGGATGCCATTACTTCCTGGCTGGCCTATCTAACTGATAAGCAGTGAAGTCAGTACCTCTCAACTCCACTAGTCCCAATGCATGAATCCACTCCCTAAAAATTGTTAGAAACTCAATCGACATCCTCAACCATAGCCCCAAAAAACCGCAGAGGTAAAATCCTGAGATACTCTCTGAGAATCTTCTCCTCCTTTAGCGGTAAAACTCCAGCCAGAATCATGGTTTGGGAACCCCAAGGTACCTCATGATCTTGAGGTGCCTCCGATAAAGGTTGATCCTGTTGTGCTGGTGTAACTTCAATTGCAGTTTGAGTGTATTGCATGCCCTTAAGTACAGTCAGAAGCTGTGTAATGGCTGCTTACAAGTCTAGAGCAATAGTTGGTCTGGGTAGCGGCTAGGCTAGCCCCAGCCCCACTAGGTGAACTGGAACCCCAGCTGGTGAAGGGTCCGCTACAGACTTCAGATCCTTCTCTCATTCTTAGCCTAGTGTTGTACCCCAGGCTGACAAGTGAGGTCGACCCCTACCTCAAGCCATCATGCGGTGTATATGAGACATCTTGCGAAAAGACTGCAATAAGTGAGATACCAAGAAAAGAATAACACAAACACTACACAAAAGCTATACAAAAGAGGGGAAATTCCTAAAGACACCCTGTAGCCTCCCAAAGATAGGACACAGACGTCTGTGCACTAATTCATAGGACTCTACTAGGTAATGACATTGTAAAAGTTAGATCGGTAAACCTAGTGCTCTGATACTAACATGTCACGACCCAACTCTATTAGTCTTGATGAAACCTAAAATAACCCACCAATAGGTAAGCCAACCCGTAACCGGTAGCTAGTGCTAGGATTGATAACACTCAAATGTCTTCTTTAAAACCAATTAAAAGAGATATAAGTCGTAGTCAATAAAATATTTAACGAAGAGTCAGGGTCGAATCTCACATGGAATGGTATATCTTAAAGAATTTTATCAAGAAATTTGAATTGTAAAATCAATCATTTATATAAGTAAAAATAAGTGGGTGAATGATTCCACCAAATTAATAAAAATATTTGGTTATCATTATCAAAATTTAACAAAAATTACGGGAAATTCAAGAAGTAATAACAAAAAATCTAGGGGTGTGGGGATTGGAGATCAATGTCACATAAAGGTAATTTTGTTGTTGTGTAGTGATGAACATTCATGAATAGACTAGGTCATCTTCAATGACACTAATCTTCTTTCAATCTCATAGCATCCTTGCGTCTCCTTTCGGTCTCATCTATATGCCAATCTAAGCAACCCAATACCTTACTATATTCTTTCTTTCGACACAAAAATACGATTAATAGATCCGGCCCATAACCTCCATTTTCAAGAAACTTACAGACATCAAACCTATATATCTAGTATCGGACTAATTACCCACTCCAATCAATCTCTTTCGATCATGGACCAGAGATCGAAAGTAGGAAATAAGTTTGAAACCTTAACCCAATAATTAAGCCCATTCTAACTATCCTAAATTTATGTATGAACAATAGCAAAACAAAATATAATACAATACTCACTACATTAAATCAACCATCAACACCATAATCGCACCCCTAGATCTTGAGGATTTAGTCACCCATCACAAAAAGTAAAAAAATTATACCTTCCAAGAAAGCAGCTATGGGTAACTTGAAATTAATAAATTTCAAGCAAACCCACTTTGAATTCAACTTCAATTTTTCAAATTCAATTTGTCAAATTCAATTGCAAAGTTGAAAATCCTAAAAACTAGAAAATATTCTTTACAAGGTAAAGAATTTCTCTCAAAAGTACAATTTCTCACTCTGAATGCAACTCTTTTCTTTATCTCCTATAGGATATTTATAGTTTCCCAAGATTTTGCCCAAAAAGTCAAAACGCTACCCTTCGGGCAACGTTAGTCAGCCTCACCGAGCTCATTCAGTGAATCACCAGTCATGCTTCAGCTCATCTTCTCTTGCTCTAGGCTTCAAGTGTTAGAACATCAGTCGGTGATCTCATTTGAGTCTACCTTTCACATTAGGTGAATCACGGTATACAACCTTAGTTCGCTTTTTGAGTCATTTATTTTCCTCCTTGCACTGTCGCTTTTTGTGATGGTCAGCAAGGTCGCCTTTCTCATTCAACAAATCGGCTTTCCTTTTGGATTTCACTGATATGTATCGATAGAAACAAGTGTTGTACACTGTCACTTATGGGCGATGTCATGCTCACTAGGCAATCCACATTTCTTGCTAAGCGATCATCAATATAAGTTTGGCACCTCTTTTCACACTTTTTACTATTCTTCCAAACATTCATCCTTACCTTGTCCATTAGCCTTCATACCTGCAAATCATTAAAATATAATTAGAATAGGACCAAATTAGGCATTGAGAACACTAATTATTAAGCTAAATAGGCCTCAAATGAGTGCAAATCTACCACTCATTAGTACCCCAACTTAAACTTTTGTCTGTCGTCAAGTAAATTAAGAACAAAATTATCTTAACAACATGCTACTCACAATCATGATCAAAAAGCTTCAAATGATAACTAGCCAGTTTCAACACAAGCTCAAGCTCACTTTAGCTTATCTTCTAATGTAAGACCATGTTTCAATAAATGCGTTCAAGTTCCCTCACATCAAGAACATCCATGCTCTCACAAACCAAATCAACAAAGAAATAAGGAATCAATGTAACTCTCACTCTCTTAAAAGAGAAATACATTCAAGCTTCGTCCCATAGGTTCTCCCTTATTGTCCAGTCATCACACAACCTAGTTCATGCAAGTTCTCAAGGGTCTTTTAGGCTTTTAATGGGGATGAGGGTTAAGGTATGGTCAATTTGGCTTAGTGACTTCACCATTTAAAAGCATTGTTGCAATCATCTTCACCTCTTCTCAAGTTCTTTTCATTCTTTTCTAACTGAGAACTCAAACTTTGACTTTTCACTCATTTTATTTTGAATCCCCTTTATTTCATCACTTCCATTTTTCATTTCCATTTTAAACATTTTTCATTACAATGATGCATTCTCTTTTTTTTTATAAGGAGAGGTTCCTTCTTTTTGTAACAAACTTTAAAGTTGAGTCCCAATTCCTGTTTCTTTGCCTTTCACTTGGCTTTCATTCTTCCTTTATTTCACACCTCCAACTTAGTCTTTTGGCCTATATTTTCTATTCAAACATAACAATGCTTCAAAAATGATTTTGGGTGAGAAGGTAGGAACAATTCAGCTCAAGAGGTTTTAGCTTGGCTTTATCAACAAAAATGGTGCCAAAATCGATGCACACCCTCACAAGGTACTCAAAACGAATTATGAAAATTTAGGTTCTCTCTTCGAATTGTTGTCGAAGATGACACCTTACATTTACCAAGGTTTAGAAAATTAGACTAACAAGAAAAATTCTATGACTCCATAAACATTCTTTCAAGTAGCACCTCACCTCACATGGCACTTCGAAATATACTCATTTAGCAAATCCCAAAAAGATCAAAACCATACGTGTGATGTTTATTGCAAGGCTCACATCAAAATGCAGCTTGTCAATATGCTCATCTATAAGTACTATACAATATGCTCATCTATAAGTACTATACAATATACAATATGCTCATCTATAAGTACTATACAATATACAATATGCTCATCTATAAGTACTATACAATATGCTCATCTATAAGTACTATTCAAGACATCAATATTGAACACAATTGATCCTCGAATTATTATCAATGAAAACTCGAGCATTTCAAGATTTCCAAAACTCATGGGGGTTGCAAAATTGAGAGAAAATGAAAAAGGCAAAAGAGAAATCCACTAAACCATATGAAACACTCTAATATAAACAAATGTAAACTAATACAATCATCAAAAACTGAAAAGTAAAAAAATACAAAGTAAAAGGGAATATTGGGTCAAAGGCCCTCACCCCACCAAAAAGAAATATGTAGTGTCCTCAATGCAGAAATAATAAAGTATGGGAGACAGTGCAAAAAGTTCTCCCTGACAGGCTATGCCTATGGAGCACTCTTATCTGGAGTCTCTAGAAGGGAATCATCACCCGGGGCATCAGTGCCTGGCAATAAAAGCACTGGTTGTAGCAGTGGAGTATCAACTGGGGAATCAGTGCCTATCACAAAACATTGAAGGATGGTTGAGTTTGAAGAGACTCTACTGGTGCAAATTGTTGAAGTCTCTAGAAGGGATATCACAAGGGTGGCTTGAACAATCACCTCCTCGGTCTCCTGCAGCTCCATGAGTGTCTGTGCAATCCCAAGCTCATCCTCCTCACGCCTCAACTCCACCTCATCTACCTCCTCATCCAAATCATCATCGACCCTCTCAACATCAATATTAGCATCATCAACACTCGCAGTTATCTCAATTTGCACACTAGAGGTAGGCTCACGACATGGCATCATCGCTGGCACAGAGGCTGGTACATTTGGTAGGGGAACCTCACCTATAAAATCAAAATATCAGTAGAAGAAAATTGCTCTACATTTGCTCGCAAGGTAGAAAGCGCACCCCTCATGACATCTAGTGCACCAAAACTTCCATCGGCGTTCTCCTAGGCCTCTAATCTCGTAGTGAGGTTATCCAACTTAAATCCATGGTCCTCCACTAACCCCTCACACCGTCACTATTTCCCTCGTGGATCTAACATTTGTTGACCGGGTAAGACTACCCATTTAATATATCAGGGCCTGGGTCAAGGAAGGGTGGATAATAGGAGTGAGGGTAGTTATAGCAACAACAATAGCAACAAAAGAAGTAGTAGCAAGAGTAGCATTAGGGGAAGTCACAAAAAAAGAGGATGGTATGCTTGCCTCCTCCATAGAAGGAGCATGTGTGTTGGCCTTAGATGCTAGAACAGCTAGATCTAGTACAAGGGTAGTATTTGGTGGTGGCAGCTTCCTTCGAGCCGTATCATCCCATAAATACTCAACCTTCATCCTCCTAATGTCACTGGAATAGGCTTGTGTGATCGGCACAATAGACTTCCCCTTAAAAAGGAACTCCATCTCTCACACACAATTGAGTAATGAGAACATCACTTCAACAATGATAGTACTGACATTGATCTGCTCCATGTCGATGATAGTTTGCACTAACACTTATTTACGATGTCGAAGGATCGATTTATTCTGATACAACATGATTATACGATGATAAGCCTTAACCAATACCGAACCACAATGTTAAAATATATCTTCTCAATGTTGCACCATCAGCCATCCATGGCGGAGATAAATCAGATATCAATGAGGATAACCAGCCCTTCAAAGCATAAAGCTCCCGACGCATCCGAATATGGTATGTATCACCATGAGTGGACGGTATGCATAGGACTATGCTAATTTCACCCACATGAAATCGTACGATTTTCCTCGCACATCTACTTCATCTAAGGGTTTCCAAAGCCTTGGCATCAGTTTCATTGAACTCCCTAACATACTTTGGCACATAGGGTTTCCTGAGCTTTGTGAACTACTCAAATTTATGAATCTTGATTGTTTCCCATATAGCCAGGTAATCGCTCATCACCCCATTAGTTGAGAGTCTTTGCTCCTCAAGGATTATTCTTTCTCCTTCTGCCTTGAGCTTATTTAGGGCCCTTGGAGCTATGATTGTGAGACACGAGAAGCAGGGGTTGGATCTTATGGAGGCGATACTAGCTTGGAATAAACATTTATTTGTTTCTTGGCAATGTGCTTCAAGATATTTTTACCCGCAGTTGTTAGAGTATGTGGAGTGACTTGTTGGGCACGAGGGGCCTCAGAAGATTCATTTACGAAAATACACATATGCTTTTTCAGAGGAGGAGAGTCTCTATCTGACATTACCACCTATTTAACTTTTGTTCTATCTGTGACCTGCAATGAACATACATTTAATCATAGAATCGATGAAGGTTAGTTGAAATCGAACTATATTAGAATCAAAGTTCAAACATACCTTAGGATCACCAAATGGGAAGGCGGATCACCTTACAAGATAGGCGAGCTTCGAGGAACTCACAAAAATGGACTGTGGCAATTATCAAAGCAAGGAGGCACAAAGGGCAGAGTCAATTCCAACATGCCGATTCGCTAAGTTGGTTTCAGCGGGCAAAGAAAAGTCCGTCGAAACTGACATTGCAAAATGAGATGAAACAGGCATTAAGGGTAATGTCCACTCCCACTCGGCAATTCATCAAGTGGGTTCGGTGAACTAAGATAAGCTAACCGAATGGGACAATGCCCAAGGCCACATATTTACTCAAAAAGAAGAATGGGGGCTTACTTAGAGATTCGCCTAACCTCCTTGGCGAGCTAAGACAAGCCCGCTGAAAAGGAAATGTTCAGCCTAGTACCTATATTTTAAAAATAAACCCAACATACGCAACACAAACTAATTCCCCTAAATATTGCAAAGTATTTCTTAAATTGATGATTTATCGTTAAGAAAGTCGTCACTCTGTCTATCATTGGGAAAAATAATGCAATTGTTCAACACTGGGTTACTCAGACATCACCTACATCAAATTAAGCCAAGACCCATCAAATTTGAAAGTTCAATTTTGCATTTTACCAACACATGCAAAATTAGATATTTATAGGCAACACAAAGGCAATTTGTTCATGGGAACAATTTAATACGCACATTACATGGCTACATAACCAAATCCAACAAACACAATCATCAAATGGCTTCAAGCCTATACGCAATAAATAATTTAAAGCTCAAATCGCATAATAAAAATCAAAAACCAACTTCAATAGAAGCAAAACTGGAAAATAACAAAACAGTGGGGTTGGGTCAACTGCTCTGGGAAGCAAATGCACTCCACGCACTTAGAAATCACACAATAAAGACACACAATCATCAAATAAGATAATGCAGGAAAAAGGAAAAAATGGCTCAAAGATATCAAAGGTTTTTCTTTTTGAGTATGAAAAGACCCTTGGCCCTTTTATAACAGGCGCATTCAGCGGTCACGACTAATGTCGTCAGACATGTTCGGTGAATCTCCGATTGGAGCTTATGATCGCTGAACATGCCTGAACGAACACCAAACCTGAAGGTATATTCGGTGAACTCGATAGAGTTCGTAAAGTCCACTTCGGCAGATTATCATCTGGATCTCAAATCGGCTAAATAGCCAATAAACTTTTCCACACGTGGAAGTTCAAAAGGGGATAAGAATGAGTCCACACAACTCCTTCAGCGGATTGTCATTTTTGTTTTTGCATCGCCTAATATTCCCTTCTTCAACCTTTTAACTTATTCTCAATATGCACTCACACTGGTTATTGAAAGAAATAAAAACAAAAGTAAAGACTTGGGTTGCCTCTCAAGAAGCACCTTATTTAACATTGTGGCACGACATATTTCTCATTTCCTCAACATTCATTTTTAGGATTTGGAACAATGTCACTAGGCAACGTTCCCTTTTGCCTTGGATTGAGATGAGTGGAGATCTGGCCATATTGGGTCTCCGGCTTCTTGATAGATACCGAATGATAGGTCATAATTTAAGATATAGTGGAGAAGTCATATTTCAAGTCTTTCAACACTTTGTGAGATCCTTCAACCTTATTGAAGAACCTTGTGAGCATTTCCTCGGTTCGATTTCCTTCTGTCCCATCTGGGTCTTTTGTTCATTGACGATCATGGAGAGGAACATATCGATCTTTGTTAGCCTCCCTATCTCCCCAATTTCCACCTCACTAATCTCTCCAACCATTATCTCGATCCTTGTTCAAACCTTTGTTCCCACCTTGTCATTGATAATTGGTGTGAGAACACCCATTTGGTTTCCCAAATATTGAACTTCTTCATTATATAATGCCTCAAATTTGGAATCATCCGGACACTGCCCTCTATTAGTTCCAACCACATTCAAATCTAAGCCCACCTCCCATGAAATGTTTAGACAATAAACTAAGTTAGGTTATCCTTCTTTATTTGTTCCTTACTGATTCTTAGTTGTAGAATATGCACATGATCCTCTCTAGTATGTCATGCTCGGTTAACTTTGCTAATGTCATCTAGCAACAAAGCAGCCACATTATATGGTCGTGTCGTTAATTCTCCTTGGACTAACTGATCAGTTACACCTTTATTGATTAAATCAAGGCTAAAATAGAACTATTGCAACATCAAACCATCCAGAACAACTTGTGTTGGACATTGCAAAAGTAGTTTCTTGAATCGCAACCAAGTTTCCTGTAGAGATTCACCTCCAATGCATTTGAAATTTTGGAATTGGGTTCTATGTTTAACTATCTTCGATGGGGCAGAGAATCTTTCAAAGAAAGTGTCAGTTAACTTTTCCCAAGAAGTGATAGAGTCATTTGGCAATTTCACCAACCATCTTGAAGTCCTCCCGGCGATAAAACTTATCTGGATGGCTCATTTGGTTTGAACAATATTCACATGCACATCATTAAAATCACATATGTTGTCATTTTGACCATAGTGACTATCGTCTTCACTACCATGGTCACTCAGTGTATTAGACCTTCAAATCAGCCAACAACACAAAATAACAATTTACTACAACTAAACTATTTTACAAACTAATTTCTACAAAAAATATTCTCAACCACCAGTCCCCGGCAATGGCGCCATTGTTGATAATTCACAAATGTTCTCTTTAAAACCAATAATAAGGGACAACGTTCGTAGTCAATCAAAATAAAGAATCGGGGTCGAATCCAACATAGAATGGTATTTCGTAGAGAATTTTATCAAGAGATTTGGATTGTTAAATCATTCATTTGTAGTAGTAAAAATAAGTTGGCGGATGATTCCACAAATATAATAAAAATATTTAGTTATCAATTGGCACAATTAAACTAAAATTACGGTAAATTTAAGAAATAACAAGCTATCTTGGGGTGCGGGATTGGAAACCAATGTTACCTAAGGGTTATTATGTTGCTCTATAGTGACACACATTCATGAATAGACTACATCATCTTTAATGACATTAATCATCTTTCGGTCTCATAGCATCCTTGCATAGAATCTCCTTTAGGTCTTATCTATATGTCAATCTAAGCAACCCAATACCTTGCTCTATTATCTCTATCGATGGAGAAATAGGGAAAATTGATTTGACGTATAACCTCTAGTTTCAAGCAAGATACAAACATCAAACCTAAATAGCTAGTATCAGACTAATTACCCACTCCAATCAATCTCTTTTGAGCTTCGACCAGAGATAGGAAGTAGGAGTTAAGTTTGAAACCTTAACCCATAAATTAACCCCATGTTTGTCACGCCGCAAGCCTAAACCCTGGGCGCGATGGGCACTCGAGAACCATTGCTGGCCCCAAGCGAACCCTTGGCCTGGCTCAACTCTCAGTGGAAGAATTACTCAATACAAGATGAACTCAAATGCAAAGCTTTACTCAATGTCTCAATTAATAATAAACTCATAAATGTTTAAAGAAACATTCAACTGTCCAAAAGAGGCAACTCAAGTCTTTAACATTAAACACAAGAAATGAACAGACTCATGAACTACCACTGTCTATCTATCTATCTATGAAGCCTCTAATACTATGAGGGATGTCGGGATAAGACCCCCGATCATCCTAACAAACTGAAATAGCTTAAAATAAATAAGGGATCCTCTGGAAGCAAAGAGGCTCACCAAACAACTGTGGAACTCAACTGGATCAACGAAGCGCTGGTTTATGTCCTGGTTACCTGTATCTGCATCATGAAACAACGATGGCCAAATGGCATCAGTACATGGAATGTACAAGTATGTAAGGGGAACACTGAACATAAACTGCAAGCTTGAACTCATAATAAAGGAAACAATACTCACCTCGACTCTACTCAACTCAACCTCGTTTCATGTAGACTTAACTCAATGATATATAAAACGACGATAAAGGTGCAGTTTATATAAAGCATTTAAAACAGTAGATAAAATCTAAATGTATTTAAAAATATAATAATAACTCAGTTTGTATGTAAAATTACAAAATAACTTTGTTTAGGAGATTCTATAACCGACAACCATCACTATGAGCTATGTGATGATACAATATCTCGCCCACGCTGCCAGAACTGCCCTATACCTTGTCGGGGTATAGAACTCCTCATCTATGTGGATCCACTAAGCTATGCTTCAAAAGAAATAAAGAATCATCTAAAAAGTATGACCATTTCTACCCACGTTGGCTATATGGTTTATCAGGACTTTGAGTTATCTGAACTCGTCCCCATATCGGTGCTCAATACTACTCCCAAACTATAACTTAGCTCATATGTTTAAAAACATTTCCTCATCCTCAACTTTGAGATTATTACTCAAAAGATTTCTCTTAAAAGAGAAATTCCTCATGAACTCCTTTGGAAATCGGTGTTTCCCCTCATTTTAATGTAAAAATATTTACTCTTGGGAATACTTAGTTTCCATATATTCATTTTGAAAATGATCTAATGGACCCCTGTAGTTGTATGTGTTTGTATTGTGGATCCTTTTACTTAACACTTTACCAACTAAACCCTTAAACTCAATCAAAAGATGATTTTTAAACACCTCATATCATGTGTGTAGCCCACTCTCCCTCAAATAGATGACATGTCAAATCCATGTCACATAAATTAATAACACGTCATAATTATCTGTATTAACTATTTTTAAAAATTATTAATCAAAATATTAAATAAAAGGTAAATAATTCTTTAAAGTAAACTTCTTATTTCTCTCACTTTCCTCCAATTTCCGTCCACCTCTCCCGACCAAAAACCACCATCACTCATTGATGTCGGTGCTGCTACATTTGACCTTCTTGCCCTGCACCACCACATGATCTACCAGCTTGAACGAGCTGGCCGTCTTCTTCCCTTTAGGAACCAGCCTCCCATATTTGGCATAGAATTCCCGGATGTAGGAAGGAATGTAGGAGCCTCAGAGCTTGGTAAATATTTAAAACTTGTGGAACTTGATCGTGTTCCACACTTCTGGATACCGGTCTACTACTCCATCAATAGAAAATCACTTCTCATCTAGAATGGTCCTCAAACCCTCGGCCTTCAGTCTATTCAATGACCGGGGTGGAGGTGCCTGTACTGGTGGTACCAGAGGTACCTGCTCAACAATATGAGTCGGAAGCATAGGAGGAGTAGGCGGCACTGGGATCCTGGCTGGATCATTCAATGATTTGGAGCGTAGCTCCGCTCTCCGAGTTTGGAGAGTCTGATCATCCTCTGATTCCAACATGGAGGTTGGCGAACTACCACCCGAGTGACCCTTACTTTCTGAAGTAGTGAGGTGGGTGGTGTAGACGCCTTCACTATCGGAGCTCCCCTCCGCTGGTGTGGGCACAACTGGCCCCTTACCCTTTCCTTTTCCCCTAAATAAATGAAGTTTTGTCTGCGCATTTTAGGAGGGTGCAGCACCCTCGTTAATCACAATACCCCGTGCACGCTTTTGGGGTGGTTGCCTTCCCGGTACCTTGGGTCTAGACATTCCTGTAAAACAAAACCAAATATGTGCAGGAAAGCTCACCGAGTAGTTCGGCGAGTCGCCGAACCCATTTGGCGAGCCAAGTCGGGATCACCGAATGTTCCAGAATAAAATTTCTTAAGAATCAGCATAAGTTGGTGATGTCCAGGGCCTTTCGGTGAATCGCCGACACCATTCGGCGAACTAAAAGTAGCTCACCAAATGTTACAGAATATTTTTTAAACACTGAGGTGTAGAAGGGGGATCAGAAGGGGCATTCGGCGAGTCGCCGAGTGAACTCAGCGAGCTCAGGCGTATCGCCGAATGTTACAGAATAATTTCCACTATTTTGAAGGATACAAAGGTGATCCAAGGGTCATTAGGCGAACCACCGAACCACTCGGCGAGTTCGACCTAGCTCGCCGAACAGTCCAACGTGTCAGATTTTGACCCTGACCTTCAATTTTCAACCTGCAGCCCACGAAAACTAAATTAAACCTAGACCCATACTACCCATGATCCCAGGGTACTCAGACTTCCCCCGTTTTGACCAAAATTGACCAATCAACATCTTTTGCCTTTAAAAATGACGTCACTTGCTCTTTCATTGGGCAAAATCAGACAATCGGAACAATTTGGGTTACTCAGCCTTCACCCACACTAGACCCAACAATTTAGTCAACACAACCCACAATTTGATCATGCGAACACACGGGATTTTCTAATTAAAGGCTAAAAATGTGAAATGAAACACGACAAAGGCATACATTACCAAGAAACATTCAAACAATTATTACACCGCACATAAATCAACAGGGCAGCGATCATACAATTGAAATTACCAAAATTTAAAGGCGGGGTTCGGATAACCAACCTCAAAAAAAGATCACTCAAAGCTAGGCTAGAAATTGAAGAAAAATGCACAAACTCCCCCGAGTAATTGATTCCATACTTAAATGAAAGAAAAACAAGTACGGAAATATAATATGCGATTTTGAGAGTGTAAAAATTAGAAAATATGAAATGAGGGGGGGTTTTGAATTTAAAAATGGTTCAGCCCTTCATGACCCATCAGTTCGCGCGCTAATCGGCGATGGTTACTTATGTCGCCGATCATTCGGCGATGCGCCAAACGGCTCTTTGGAAGGTCGGTCTCGATCGGGCTCACCGACCTGTTCGGCGAGTCACCCACTCGTACCTGGGCTCTCCTAATTGCTCATCTTCCCATAATTTCAATTTTCAACCTACACATTCAACACCCGTTATTCAAACAACAAAATTAAAAGGTCAAGACCATGGATTGCCTCCCAAGAAGTGCCTTATTTAACGTCGTGGCACGACAAAGATACTCATTCAAGGTTCATTCTTAGGGTTGGCCATGGTGTCACTCAGTAATCCTCCTTTTGGCCTTGGATTCAAATGAATCGAGATTTGACACATTTGTGTTTTCAGCTATTTAATGGACACCGAGTGAGAAGTAACCGTTTGATTTAGAGTTGAGACATCTTCCTTCATTTCTTTTAGCACTTTGTCCGACCCTTCCACTCTATTCAGAATTCGTGCAAGCATATCTTCAGTGCGTAAATTCTCTGGGTCAACCGTTTGCTCTTTAGGCTTTTGACGCTCATGGGGAGGTACATCTCTCTCTATGTCCCCTTCTCGCTCCTTCCAGTTAGTTCCACGGTCACGCCATTCCCTATCACGGTCTCTCCAACCGTCATCACGGTCTGTCCAACCATCATCACGCTCTCTATTCCAACCTTGGTTCCCACCCGGCCTTGGGGAGTTCAGACGGAAACCTCCTCCTGGATTTTCCAAAAAAAGCACTTCCTCATTATATAAAGCCTCAAAGGCATCATCGGGGTTCACCCCACTAACTCCAACTACGTTCACAGCCTTAAAACCACTACCCATGACATGTTTTGACAAAAGATCTATTTGGGTCATCATTTCAGCGATGTTTTAATCCCTCTCTTGGTCTTTTTCTATTTGCTCCTTTGTCATCTTGAAAGTCAATGGAGACACCTGATCTTCCCTAGATTACCAAGCACGGTTGATCTTCGTCATTCCATCAAGGAGAGTAGATGTGATTTCAAAAGGTTGTTGCAGAATTCCTCCTTGGACAAGTTGATCAGCCACACCTTTGTTGACTGAATCTAGACTCCGATAGAAATGTTGTAACAATACGTTGTTCGGGAGTCCATGAGTCGAACATTGGAGTAACAGCTTTTGAAACCTCAGCCATGTTTCATGGATTGGTTCGCCATCCAAACGCTTGAAACCCTGAATGTTATCTCTCAATGTCATCATCTTCGGAGGAGGGAAAAATCTTATGTAGAACGCCTCAGTAAGCTCTTCTCGAGATGTAACTGAGTCCCTTGGTAGGTCGGCTAACTACTTAGTTGCCTCCCCCATCAGAGAAAAAGGGAACAATCGAAGTCAGACTGACTCTTGGGAGATGTTCTTGAAAGAAAAGGAACCACAAACGTCCACACAATTCCGGATGTGATCATGTGGGTCCTCATGAGCCAGCCCTCCAAATAAGCCTTTCATTTGCAACAGCTATAACATCGTGCTAGTCACATAAAAAACCGCATTTCCCACAATCGAAGGCAACCGAATAGCATCCATACTACTCAATTGAGCCTCATTGACATCGTTCAATTTACCAATGTCATCTTGGTGTCCAAGTTGGCTAGCGTTGATCCCGTTCATACTCATCTCATCACTTGTTCAAGAGTAGCCAACAACACAAAACAAAGTAAGTCGATTCAACTACAAACAATATTAGATCACAAGCAAACTTCACTAAAAGAGTTCTAAACACCACTCCCCGGCAGCAGCGCCATTTTTGATAACGCTCAACTACACTTCATCCAATTCTAAGTGTAGGTGATCGCAATCTAGTATAAACCCAACGAAGATTTGGGTCGATCCCACAGGGAGTGATACGGTAGAGAATTCAATTAGTAAATGAAAGATGTTTTCTAATCGATTGTAGGAATAGAATTTATCGAAATAATTAAAGTAAAAAATTGCAGGGGTTGACAACAAGTGTCAGATGGGGGGAATAGGTTTGTCAATTAACAACTACGAAAACAGAGGTATTCAACTAGAGAGGGATTCTCGGGGATATGATCGATTAAAGGCTAATTTCTCTATATGGGTGATTATATTTTACTGAAGACGTTGAATCTTAGCGGGTAGGCTAGGCTTTAGATGTAATAGCCATCTCTCAATCAACTATCACGATTTAGGCGAGTTCTCTCGAACCTCGACAAGCTTAACAATATGAACAACCAAAAACCTCAATCAATCTACTCTCTCGAGCTAGATTGGTAGGATCAAATTTAGGATTAATTTTCTCAAGCTGAACCCACAATAACCCAATCACTACAATAATCAATTGATAATCTTAATTCTAAATCCTCTTTCTCAAACAAGCCTAGAATGCTAAGTTAGAATTGCATTTGCAACTACAATTAATGGATTAAAACACAACTATCAATCAAACTCACTTCAAAACAACATTTAAATCAGTAAATAATGACACTCATAAGCTAATTAGAACATTTAATCACATGATCACACCCCCAAGAAAATTTCAGTCTTCACAATGCTTGGAATCAACTTACAATCAAAACCCAATTCGAAATTCTACTCAAAAACTAATGAGAACAGTGTTTGGATAAAAAAACCAAGAGTTAGAATGTGTAGGAACTGGAAGCACTCCTCAAAACTCTTTTAAAAATTGCATTTATACTCTTCCAGATTTTCAGCCTTTGGCTCAGTCGGCGGAGTAAGTTGTCCATCGCCGACCAGGTCGGTGATGCACCAAGTTTCTCTCTTCATCGCCTTCCTGACTTGCCTCTTCACCATTCAACTTCGGTAACTTTAGGTGATCAGGGTCCCTGTTGCCGATCCATTTGGCGGTTCGCCGAACTGCCATTTTCATCGCCAAGTTGGCTTTTTCCCAAGGCTGGCCTTCTGGAACATTTGGCGAGCTGAATGACCACTCGGCAGTTCATCGAGTGGTCTTGGAGATCATCAGATTTGCTCTTCTACAAATTCTTCATTTTTTTTGCTCCTTTTTGCCCGGTAATGCCTTGCCTTGCTCGTTTGCCTTCAATGCTGCAAATCAATACTTTAGCATCTGTTTAGAGCATAAATTAGGCATTGAGGACAATAAAACTATGAAAATAAAGCCCCAAATGAGTCAAAATCTTAGACTAATCAATATTGCATAAACATTGATGGTATATCTAGATGCCATACTGCTCATACATTGATGGCATACTCGATTCTCATACTAATCATGTCTTAGAAATTCTTTCTCGAAACTCATCTTTACTTTATCAAAACTCAGTTTAAGAATTCAAGTGTTGGCTTTAAAAAGCTTTTTCAAAATTTATAACTCAAATCATAGGGTTCATGTGGAATTATGGACATGAACAACTCAACTCAGGGATCTTAATAGCAATAAGGAAACTCAGTACTCAGAACTCAAGACTCAAGAACTCAAGGACTCAAGAACTCGAAACTCATAACTCAATGATATTTCTTCTCTCAAAAATACTTAATTCATAGGGTTCATGCTGAAATATAGACATGAACGAATCAACTCAAGAATTTTAATGCATAACATATAGCAATTCAATAATTAGGAATAGAATTTCAAAAAGAAACAGGAACTCAAGAACTCAAATAAACTTATCTCAAGAATACTCAAATCTAGGGATAGAATCCTAGATTACTCTTTTACTAATTTGAAAGTAGATGTAGGGCGTGAGGATGAACTAGTCCAACACTATGATAACCTTACATACCTGGAAGAACATGGTTCTTATAGAATCATGAAGAATCCTGAAGAAGAACTTGATTAGAACCCTTGAAACCCTAGCTTGAAGGAGAACAATCAAGAAAACCTTTTTTGAGATTCTTGAATTAGTTTCTTGAAATCTCTATGACCAAGAATTATGATTTTCATAAGTGATTCATAATTGTATGAAGGAATTTGAGTTGGAAAATATGAAATTCTTGAAGAAGGACTTACCTTGAAGAAGAATCTTGAAAAAGATTGAAAGAATCTTGAATGGAGTTTTCTACTTTGATTTTTCCTTTGGATTTTGTCTTAGGGTTTGAGAGAGAAGAGAATGAGGGATTAAGAGATAAAAATCGGATTGTTTTGGGTCTCTAATTAGTCAAGAAATTCGTTTAGGGTTTTCTTAGAGGTAAAAGGATAAAAACAACCCTTTTTAATATTTTTCCATCGGCTAATTTGTCACTGCACTGTATCAAGTTATTAAAATGGTCATAACTTTTTACTCAAAACTCGAATTGTTGCGAAATGGTGGCGTTGGAAAGTAGATTCAAATACCTTTAATTTGATTTGTTATGGGCCACATAACTCTTTATATTCTAAGAGATATGGTCGTTTAAAGTTGACCCAAGTAAAATCTTACATCAAAATTTAATCGGTAAGGAAACTTTCAACTCAACTTTGTGTTAGGAGTTTTTAGTGACCTTAACATGTAAGAAATTTTGGAATCACTCGGTGAAATCTTATTCACAAATAAAAAATGGCTCGAATCTTACCTTAAAAATTTTTGGGATGTTACAATTAGCACACATTACTTTCGTCATAAAAAAAAGATTACTTTCGTCATTGTGTGTGGGGTGTTTAATCTAGCATTTTCACTAAAAAACTTAAATAGCAAGTCGTTGATTTATATTACGTTAAGACATCGATGCTAGTTCGATATGGATGTACATAGTGCATTGCAGAATAATGGTAATCCACTGATACAGATTCCTAATAATACAAGACATGAACTGAGCAGGTAAGTCGGGGAAAACAGTCTTTGTTTGATGCTAGTCCAATAAATAGAGTGCTATCCGCAGAATATAACAGCTAAATCATCTTCATAAGGGCATTTTCTTTGAACGTAAGATGCCCCATGCTCTTCGTACCTGTCATAAACATAAACCAAAAGGTGTACTCACTTAGAGAAAACTATAGTTATAGCGGATTCGCGGTGCTACTTTAAAGGGATACAAAACAAGTGTAGTATTGTATTCAAGCCTAAGAGAAAGATGTAAAACTTACTCGGACTTTGAAAACCACATTTGTTGAAAGGAGCCAAGAGATGCCAATATGCTGCCCCTATCCAAACACTGCAGAATAACTTGTTAGTTCACTCGCGTAAAGAAAGTGTCTCGTCATTGCTAAATGCAAGAACCCATCATTTATGGAACAATGCCGTATATCTTCTTCAAATTACCATTTTAAGGTTGTATGTAGTAAAAGCGGTTAAAATAAATGGAAGTACGTTTACTACTTTCTCAACTCTGCAATTATATGGGGTAAGGGCAAGGGAGACCAAAAAACAAGACACTTGAAATTGCACTCTCGCAAAATGTTGTCAGCTTAAACTTAGAAGTAACAAATATGGGGAGAAGTCCAACCCAGTCCGTGAATGTTGTTACATCCAGATGAGAAAAGTAAGTACAAAACACACTTTATACAGTTGAAAGCATCAAAAGGAACTATTACCATAAAGAGAAACTGAGAAACAGTAAAGAGAACTACAGAGTAATAGTTTAACCTGAATCTCCTTTCTGTAGCATTTCCTCTAGCCAGTACTTTGACTCTCGCTGCCTGAGGAGACTCCTGGAAGAAGCGCATACAAGATACAGAATTAGGCTATTCAAGCTAAGGAGATAAAATGAGAATGCTATCCTTGAACACGACGTGCATGAATGAGGGAGCTGAGGGCAGGCATAGTTAAGAGTCAAATGGGATGGGAAACGGCACCTCTAACAAGTCCTTCTCCAGACGTTCTTTGAGTTGTTGCATTGATGCTGTTCCCCCAGCAAGCTGTAGTGGGCAGTGAAGTCAAACTAACATCTCATCTAAATTAGTTTCAAACTCAAATACACGAAATAAAATAAGTCTTGAGAAATTCATATGCTCGTAGTGGGTACATGACCGAAGTTAATTAATCCAGTGATAAATTTGAATATTGGTTCTAATCTCCTATTTTGAACTTTCATCTTGTTATTCTTTACATAGTAATTTTTATGTACTATGGCATAAGGAGCATCAGTCCAGTTTTAAAATTAAAGTCACCCTAGAAACATCCTACTATTGTATTGTGTGATCTATCTGAATATTATAAGCTTTTCAGTGAACATTTGAAATACAAGGAAATGAGATGCTACTTTGAAAAGATAATGTCGAACCAAATTGTGTGAACCATACTGAAATATTTAGTTCATACCATTGCAATGGAAAGAACCCAGTTTACAGATCATACCAATGAGTGCTTCAGCTATAAGTACACCCTACTTCCGAAGGATCAATACATAAAAAGCGACAAATACAACAACAGAAGGGAGGCAAAGCAAGAAGCACTACAGATACAACATCTTAGGATAAACCTAAAAATACAGAATCCTGGAAAGAACAAGATGAAAGTGTGTACAAACAACAGTACATATCCATCCTACTCACATAAGATAAGAAAACAGAACAAGAAACCTGAATTTGGAAGACTAAAGCAACACCAACCTGAACCAATGATGGATTGAATATAATATCAGGAATCTTGAATCTTCTATCGTCCTGTGTCATAAAGCAACAAAATGTTAACCATAGTAAGGAATACCACCCGGGGGGGGGGGGGGGGGGGGGGGGGGGGGGGGGGGGGGGGGGGGGGGGGGGGGGGGGGGGGGGGGGG